>AWOL01S0044645.1:18672-42135 GCA_000715115.1 Nicotiana otophora | reverse complement strand
AACAGTCATACCCCCCCCCCCCTTTTAGGTACACATTGGACAGGGCTTAGTAACGGAGATAGGAAATACTATACCTGCGTCCAGCCACTTAATCACTTATTTTCTTACTACCTCTTTCATTATTGAATTTAGACGGTGTTGATGTTCCATGCTAGGCTTGTGTCCCTCCTCCATGAGTATTTTGTGCATGCAGAATGCAGTGCTAATACCTTTTATATCAGATATTGTCCAACCAATGGCATGCTTGTGCTCCCTCAGCACCCTTAACAACTTTTCTTCCTGCAAGTGAGACAAATGAGAAGAAACAATCACATGTAAAGTGTTAGAAGTTTCCAAATATGCGTAATACAGATGTGATGGTAAGGGCTTAAGTTTTGTTTTTGGGCCTCCTTAACTGCGGGTTTAGGGGGAGGGCCGATTGGCCTATTTTAGGGCTCAAAGGGGGTTAATCCCTGCAGGTATAGGCGGGATGCATCTAGTATATGCATCATCTCCTCAATCTCGTCATAAATCTCCAAGCTATCGAACAACATGAGTACTTTCTCCGTAGAATCATCTAGATATACGCTCAGATCAATAAGGTGCTCATCTACCTCCACAATAGATATCATAGAGAGCTCCTCATAATGGCGTGGGAGTTAAATCGCCTTGTAGACATTGAAAACTGCTTCCTCATTGTCCACTTTCATAATAATATTTGCCTCTATTACTTTAATAATTACATCACCTGTATCCAACAGAGGTCGTCTCAATATGATTGGAACTTGTTCATCAGCCTCATAATCTAGGATAATAAAGTCCGCTCTGAAGATGCATTTCCTAATTTGCAATAACACATCTTCAATCACTTCTTCAGGTTAAACAATGGATCTATCGGCTAATTGCAATAGTAGTTGGTCTTGGACCTCCCAAACCTAGTTGCTTGAACAAGAACAAGGGCATTAGATTTATGCTATCCCCCAAATCATAAAGAGCACGGCCTACATCAACATTACCAATCCGCAAATCACAAAGGGATGGTGAAGCTGCCAGGATCCTTAAGCTTTTGAGGAAGCCTATTTTGGAGCCTCGAGGTGCACTCCTCAGTAAGTGCGACTGCCTCGAATTCAGTAAATCACCTCTTGTGAGCCACTATATCTTTGATGTACTTAGCATATTTTGGGATTTCACGAAGTACATCAACCAATGGAATATTTAATTGAACTTGGCTCAACAAAGAGAGAGATGTGTCAAACATACGATTATCATTCTTCTTCTGCAACCTTTGGGGGAAAGGTGGTGGTGGCCTAGCTGCACCCGCTGACTCTGAACTTGCATAATCTTTCTTTGACTTATATGTTTCTTTAGGAATCAACTCCCTCTCGGGTACAAGCTTATCGTTTCTCTTCTTTGGCACCGCTTCTAATTCCCTTCTATTTCTGAGTGTGACTGCATTAACTTGAGGATTCTTCTCTGTATCACTGGGAAGCGCATCTGCAGGCCTAGTATTTTGATTTTCTGCCAGTTGCCCAACTTGTCTCTCAAGATATCTAAAATCAGTCCGGAATTGCGGATTGTCAAGCAACAACTTCTTCAACAGGTCATTCGTATTCTCTTCTACTTGTTGGGGTGGCTTCTACGATTGACCATAATTTCCTTGGAGTCTATACTGATTCTGAGTTGTCTGATTCCCACCCTATGTGAAGTTAGGGTGATTCTTCCAATTTGGGTTGTATGTGTTCCCATATTGTGCCTGCTGATATATCAGACCTCTACTTTGATGCCCCACATAATAGATAGATTTAGGATTCGCGGGACATATGTCACTCGTGTGACCTTCACCACATAACTCGTAGCAAGTATACATTTGATGCACATGTTTTATTGGTTGTGCTTGATGCATAGTCATTTTATTCATCTGATTTGCCAACTTTGCTATATCTGCCCTCATGGCTGAGAAATCATCAAGCTCAATTACACATGCTGCCTTTTGTTTAAGTGTTGTTCCTGGTTCCCCATCTCCTTGCCAATTATTATCATTAGCAATGAAATTATTTAGCAGGATATGGATTTCACTATACGGTCTTGCCATGCAACTAGCCCACATACTGATTCAAGATTCGTTTTTGATGTCTCGTCCAACCCATCAACGAAAGTGTTACCCAACACCTCATCAGTCTGACAATGATGTGGGCAGTCTCTGAGTAGCTTCTTGTATCTTTCTCAAGCTTGATGAAAAGTCTCGCCATCCCGTTGTTGAAACCTAAGAATCTGGCTCTTCAGCGACTTTGTCTTCTTATTGGGAAAAAACCTGATTAAGAATTTTCGTGCTAGATCATCCCAAGTGTGGATCGTATTTTTGGACTCCTTCTACAACCATTCTTTGGCTTCCCCAGCAGTGAAAAGGGAAACAGCTTCAGTCTGACGTAGTCCTTGAAACATTCGGATAATTATAAGTATCCGTTATTTTCAGAATATTCTGAATGTGCCGCCACGGATCTTCATGATATAGACCCACATAATTCCATGTGGATTGAATCAGCTGTACCATGTACTGTTTGAGATCAAAGTGACCTGTGATATCCAGCTTCACTATAGCCTAAGTTATATTAGCAAGATTAGGCCTTGCGGTCTCGATCACAACTCGCTCTTCATTACCTACCATCTCTAATGGTTGAGGATGAACTTTGATGTCCAACTCTCCTTTTGTTCTAGTTCTAGCTTTGACTTCCCTCCTAAACCTGCGAAGTGTATATTCTATTTCAGGATCAAGAGGAAGGAGGTTGTTCGCACTACTACTCCTCCGCATTCAAGAGAAGAGCCTGTGTTAACATAAATAAAGCAAACTAAAAGTTAAACCTTGAACAAATAACTAATAAAAGCTTAACTTAGATAAACAATCAATAACTAAGTCTTCGGCAATAGTGCAAAAAACTTGTTGATTCCCCAAGTACACGCAAGTATACGTGGCCGACAAGTAATAAAGTGACTCAAAAGTCCGATGTCAAACCCACAGAGACTGTGATTAATTGTTACTTAAGTTAAATAAAATCAATTAACTGTCCAAGATAATAAAAATTATTGTTTTTCTACTAAACTACTTTTGCAAATATTGAACAAGTAATTAGCTAATTTAACAAGGATGCAAACGTGTGTTTTTGGATTTTACTCAGAGGAGAAGAAGATTCCAGGGTTGTGGTCGGTTTATCAGTCCTATTACGTTCAGTAACCACACTTGTTAATCTAGATTATCAATGGTTGCTAATTGACCGGATCATTTATATGAATAGCATGTTCCCACAATACTACTCTCCTATCTATAATATATCAATATTAAATTCCTAGGTATTGAGTCTATCATGAACGAATATAATACGGTATTCAACTAAGCAAGAATGTTAGGTATATTCCTATCCTAATCGCGAAATCGTTCCCCGAGCCACGGGAAGCTCTCTTTAATTCTACTCTAATCTAAACACGGCTTTCCCAAGCATAGTATAGAGAGTAACTGTCCAAGATAATCTAAAATGTTATTTTTCTACTAAAGTACTTTTGCTAATATTGAACAAGTAATTACCATATTTAACAAGGATGCAAACGTGTGTTTTTGGATTTTACTCAGAGGAGATGAAGATTCCAGGGTTGTGGTCGGTTTATCAATCCTATTAAGTTCAGTAACTAAACTTGTTAATCCAGATTATCAATACTTGTTAATTGACCGGATCGTTTATATGAATAGCATGTTCCCACAATACTACTCTCATATCAACAATATATCAATCTTATATTCTTATGGTATGGAATCTATCATAAACGAATATAATATGGTATTCAACTAAGCAAGATTGTTAGGTATATTCATATCCTAACCGCGAAATCGTTCCCCAAGCCACGGGTTCAGAAACAAACTCTCTTTAATTCTACTTTAATCTAAACACGATTTTCCTAAGCATAGCATAGATAGTAGGGTGAATTGGCAGCTACAACAATTCATGAATTAAAACTAGAATTAAAGAAACATCCACAAGATGATAATCTGAATTAACGAAGATGTAATTAATAAACATTAATAATCATGTCAACCACAATCGTAGAAACTAGAATGCTTAGCGAGTCATGTTCATAGTAATAATTTTTCAAGTATTTTGCATAAACAAATTACAAAGAAAAGATGAAGGAATGAAGAACTTGGTGATTTTTTCCTCCAAAGGCTATACCACGTGATGTTCTTGCCTCCAAATAATGTTCCCAAAGTCTTCTCTCCTTCCAAAGTAGTGTGCCCCCCTTTAAATCACGTTTTTGATGTATTTATAGAAGTTATGGTTTGTATGGGGCGAATTGAGTTTCTCCTAATTCGGATGGGAGAAGCTGATATTTTCTGCTCCGGTCCCGGTCTGGCGAAGCGAACCTCTCTTCGTTGTCCGGGACCTAGGCACCAAACTTATACTTCCTCTAAATGCTTCCTTTTGTTTTACTTCACTTTGCATGAAAACTTTCCAATACACTTCCAATTGACTCATACACATATAAATAACATTATTAAGCTTGAATCACAAATATTTACACAAATGTTAATAAGATAGAGGTATAATGCAAGGTACATTACATGCAAAAACATAGATTGTTAGCCAAGCATCAACAATCCACACAACAAATCCTCATGTACTAACATCACAACAACACGATATATTAACTTGTACTACAAATGCCCATATGCCACAACCTTTCCAAAACAACAATAACATTATTACCACAATACATAGTTCACGACTCAGCCATGATGTGTACAAAAATGTCAACAACAACAAAATTAAAATGGGAAAAATAACTCAACAATGAACAATTCACCATTAAACAACAACTTCAACTAAAACTGGTTAATGGCTTTCAATAAGTTCAACTTCAATTACAGTTTAAGAATAAACCCAATAATGAAGGTATTTTCATAAAATGACAACTTCAAATCCTATTGAATGACATAAGCTAACGATGAAAGAGATGGTCATGAAATAGCAACTACGTCCAAATGCATGAGAATAACCCGAAAATGAAAGAATATCATGTAACAACAATTTTAATTAAGAATAACTCAACAGTAAAGGAGGTCACATCATAATAAAGACGTAACAACTTCAAATAAAGCATATAAGAGTAAACTTGACAAGTAATATATATGATATTTGCTAAAAATATCAAATAAAGCATGTGAGAGTAAACTTGACAGATAAAAGATATAACATGTTCTAACAACTTCAAATAAATACATGAAAGAAGCCTAAGAGTCTAAACCGGTCAATTTCCTTATATAAGCTCAAGTACGCACTTGTCACCTTGCATACACGTCTTTCACATAATCCAAATAATTCAATGAACTCAAATACTAAGGGGTAGTTCCCCCACATAAAGTCAGACAAGATACTTACCTCAAAGATGCTAAATCAATACTCTAAATAGACCTTCCCGTGTGAAACAACCTCTGGTCGGCTCGAATCTAAAAAAATAACTTTATATCAAAAATAAAAGCCATAGGAAATAATCCCGGATAATAAAGCTTCGATCTTTAATTTATACCAGAAATGCAACCTCGGGCCTACACCTCGGAACCCGACAAAACTCACGAAATCGGAACACCCAATCCGATATGCGTCCAACCATACCAAATCACTCAATTCTGACCTCATATTGGCCTTCAAATCATCATTTATTGTTTTATAAAGATTTTACAAAAATCACCAATTTCCACAAACTCAGATCACTAATTAAATGATAAAAACAAAGATGGAATCATGAAATATAACCAAATCCGGATCAAGAATACTTACCCTAATCCAAATGGTAAAAATCCCCACCAAAATCCCCCAAAGCTAAGGTTTACAACTCAAGATGTGATAAAAACAACCAGACCCTCGATATATATGTAATCTGCCAGGGATTCCGCATTTGCGTACCAAACACGCACCTGCGACCACCGCTTCTGCGGAAATAATCTCGCATCCGCGAGGACCACTTAACCCAGGCCTACCGCACCTGCGCAATATTCATCCCACATGCGCACATGCAGATACGGAAAATCCATTGCATCTGCGAACACTTCCAGCCTCCACTACCATCACACCTGCGGCCTTCTAGCGCTTCTGCGATCACGCATCGCAGGTGCGGTTCCACTTCTGCGGCAACACGAGTGCATCTGCGGGCCCTACCTTTCTAACCACAACCCGCACTTGCGCTTCCTTGGCCGCTTCTGCGGTGCCGCATCTATGGTCCCTCATCTGCAGGTGCATAAACATCAACACACAGATTCTTCAGCAAATTCCACAAGGCTCAAAATGATCTGCAACACGTCTAAAATACACCCGGGGTTCCCAGGACTCGTCCAAACATACCAATAAGTTTCATAACATAACGCGGTGTCAAGACCGGGAATTCTCACCGTCGGGACCATGATGGCGCCTAACATTTCACTTCCTAGGCAAGCCAACGTTAAAGAATCATTAAACCAAATCCTTATTTCCATTCAGTAAATAATAATAATTAGCTAAGATGAAATATAATAAGTCCGGAATAATATAAAACCTGTATTAATTACTATCACCAGGATCTGGAGTCACAATTCACGAGCATTCTAGAATTTACTACAAGTAATGGTCGGAAAGAAATACAACTGTCTGAATGAAAGAAACAGTAGAACAGAAAAGCTAGACAGGGACTTCAAGGTCTGTGAACGCCGACAGATCTACCTTGAGTCTCCGGATAGCGGTCCAATAGCAAAATCTCGATCAACCCGAGCCGGTAAAAAATCTGCACAGAGATTGCAGAGTGCAGTATCAGTACAACCGACCCCATGTACTGGTAAGTGTCGAGCCTAACCTCGACGAAGTAGTGACGAGGATAAGGCAAGGCACCTACAAATCAACCGGTACAATTTAACAGTGTATATACAAATAATAGTAATGAAGAGCTAGACATGAAATATCGGGAGGGGGAACACATGCTGGGGGAAATACGAGATAAGGAACTACAACAGAATGATAACTGGAACAACCAATATACTATGAATCAACAGAAACAATGAATACATTAAAGGAAAAATGCACGACATCACCCTCCGTGCTTTTACTCTCAATCTCACCATAAAATCAATAGAAACGGCACGGCATCACCCTTCGTGTATTAACTCTCATATCATGGCACGACATCACTCTTCGTGCTTTTTTACTCGCAATATGGCACAGCATCACCCTTCGTGCATTAATACTCACGATATGGCACGGCATTGCCCTTCGTGCATTAACACTCACAATATGGCACGACATCACCCTTCGTGCATTAACACTCTCCCTTACCATGATGCAATGCATAAATAATAACAGGGAGATAGAATAACAAGTGTAAGCCTTACTTCAACATTTGGTTCTATAATATCAATATCAACTTTGAAATAAATACTCAATTATCACCAGAGAATCCGTAATCATCATAAGAACGATCAATTTAACAACACTAGACTAAAAACATAACAATTAGGCATAGGAAAGAGACAATATAAGAAAAACGGGAGCAAATAGGGAAGAAAGGTAAATTGGCGGCGCATAAGTACTTGTCACCTCACATATACGCCGTTCACATGAATTTCATATAGGAAATAATTTGAGGTTCCTAATTTCCTCAAGTCAGGGTTAGACACAATACTTACCTCGCTCCAAAGGCCACTCAATACTCAATCACAGCTTTTCCTTTAAAATCAACCTCCAAACCACACGTATCTATTCAAAAACGACTCAATAATATCAAATATTTCTAAAGGAATTAATTACATTGCATAAATGTAGATTTCCCAAATTTTCCTCCAAAACATCGAAACTCGACCCTCGGCCCGCTTGGTCAAAACCCGAGGTTAGGACCAAAATTCATTTACCCATTCACCCCCGAGCCCGAATATATAATTGGTTTTGGAATCAGACCTCAAATTGAGGTCTAAATCCACAAATTTCCGAAATCCCTAGTTTCTATCCAAACCCCTAATTCTACCATGAAAAATCTATATTTTAGGTTGACAATTCATGAAATATAATGGGTAATGGAAAGAAAATGGTTTAGAATCACTTACCAACACTTTGAGGAAAAAGATATCTCTTGCAAATATCCTCTAGCCCGTTTGGTTTTTGAGAAAATGAGTTAATGGCCAAATTCCCGTTTTTGGATTCTGCTAAGTGTTGGGCGACAGTGTTTATCACGATCGCGTGAATACTGTTGCGTTCGCGAAGAGCAGCCTCCTAAGGACTTACGCGATTACGGGAGGCTTTACGCGTTTGCGAAGGCTTAGCCCGCCTTGCCTTCACGTTCGCGAGACAAGGCTCGCTTTCGCATAGACTTTCCCAGGTCCCCTGCCCAGCCTAGCTAAAGCTACGCGTTCGCGTTTGACGGGTCGCGTTCGCGTAGAGCAAATCCCCCTAATGCTCCACATTTGCGACCATGGTCTCGCATTTGCGTAGAGTAAAGTCCTCCCCAGCCCAGTTTCCCCTTCGCGATCGTGACAGTGACTACGCAATCGCGAAGCATAACATAGCAGACACAAGATACAGCAAATTACTAGATTTTCTAAGTCCAAAACATCTTGTAGCCTATCCGAAACTCACCCGAGCCCTCGGGGCTCCAAACCAAACATGCACACAAGTCTACAAACATCATACGGACTTGCTTGCACGATCAAATCGCCAAAATAACACCTAGAACTACAAATTTAGCACCAAATCAAATGAAATTCTCAAAAACACTTTACAATTTCTATCTTCACTACCGGACGTCCGAATCACGTCAAATCAGCCTATTTCTCACTAAATTTCACAAACAAGTCTTAGATATTATAATGAACCTGTACCGGGCTCCGGAACTAAAATACGGACCCGGTACTAACAATGTTAAACATCAATCAATTCTTAAAAATAATTAATTTTCAGACTTTTCATTTTCATCAAAAATTCATAACTCGAGCTAGGGACCTCCAAATTCAATTCTGGGCATACGCCTAGGTCCCATAATTCCATACGGACCCATCGGGGCCGTCAAAATATGAATCCGAGCCCGTTTACCAAAATTGTTGACCGAAGTCAACGAAGATTAACTTTTTAAGGCAAACATTCTTATTTTCAAAAATATTTAACATATAACTTTTCCGAAAACACGCTCGGACTGCGCACGCAAATCGAGAAGGGTAAAAATGAGATTTCTAAGTCTTAAGAGCGTAGAATCGAGTTCTAAAACATAAGATGACCTTTTGAGTCATCACATCCTCCACCTCTAAAATAACCGTTCGTCCTCGAACGGACATAGAAAAGTACCTGAGCTGTGAAAAGGTGGGGATATCTACTCCGCATATCGGACTAAGACTCACAAGTAGCTACCTCAACAGGCTGACCTCTCCACCACACTCGAATTGAAGGGTAGCTCTTTGATCTCAACTGGTGAACCTGCCGGGCTAGAATAGCCACTGGCTCCACCTCGTAAGTCAAATGCTTGTCCAGCTGGACAGAGCTAAAATCTAACACATGGGACGGATCGCCGTGATACTTTTGAAGCATGGACGTATGGAATACCGGATGAACAGTTGCTAAATTAGGTGGCAACGCAAGCCGGTAAGCCACCTCTCCCACTCTCTCCAGAATCTCAAAAGGCCCGATATACCTAGGGCTCAACTTGCCCTTCTTTCTGAACATCATTACACCCTTCATGGGTGATACCCGAAGCAACACTCTCTCCCCGACCATGAATGCAACATCATGAACTCTGTGGTCGGCATAACGCTTCTGCCTGGACTGAGCTGTGTGAAGTCGATCCTGAATAATCTTGACCTTATCCAGGGCATCCTGTACTAAGTCTGTGCCCAATAGCCGAGCCTCCCTCGGCTCGAACCACCCAACTGGCGAACGACAATGCCTACCGTATAATGCCTCATAGGGAGCCATCTGAATGCTTGACTAGTAGCTGTTGTTGTAGGCGCACTCTGCAAGGGGTAAGAATTGATCCCACGATCCTCCGAAGTCGATAACACATACGCGGACCATATCTTCCAAGATCTCAATAGTGCGCTCGGGCTGCCCGTCCGTCTAAGGATGAAACGCTGTGCTCAACTCAACCTGCATACCCAACTCATGCTGTACTACTCTCCAAAAGTGCAAGGTGAAGTGCGTACCTCGATCAGAAATGATAGACACGGGTATACCGTGAATACGGATGATCTCATGAATGTAAATCTCTGCCAACCGCTCCGAAGAATAGGTAACTGCCACAGGAATGAAGTGCGCAGACTTGGTCAGCCTGTCCACAATGACCCAAACTACATCGGACTTCCTTTGAGTCCGTGGGAGTCCGACAACAAAATCCATAGTGATATGCTCCATCTTCCACTCAGGAACCTCTATCTTCTGAACCAAACCACCAGGTATCTGATGCTCGTACTTGACTTGCTGACAATTCATACACCGAGCAACATATGCAACTATATCCTTCTTCATCTTGTTCCACCAATAATGTTGCCGCAAGTCCTAATACATCTTGGCGGCGCCCGGATGAATAGAGTACCGGGAACTGTGGGCCTCCTCCAGAATCAACTCACGAAGTCCATCCATATTAGGCACACAAATACGACCATGTACCCTCAAAACTCTGTCATCTCCAACAGTAACCTGCTTGGAACCACTGTGTCGCACTGTGTCTCTAAGGACAAACAAATGAGGATCATCATACTGCCGATCTCTGATACGCTCAAACAAAGAAGACCGAACAACTGTACAAGCTAGAACACGGTTAGGATCAGAAACATCTAACCTCACGAATTGATTGACCAAAGCCTGAACATCTAGTGCAAGTGGTCTCTCACCGACTGGAATATAAACAAGGCTACCCATACTAGTTGACTTTCTAATCAAAGCATCAGCCACCACATTGGCCTTCCCGGGATGATACAATATGGTGATATCATAATCTTTCAATAGCTCCAACCACCTCATCTGCCTCAAATTTAGCTCCTTCGGCTTGAACAATTACTGCAAGATCTGATGATCAGTGAATACCTCTCATCACACGCCGTAAAGATAGTGCCTCCAAATCTTCAGCGCATGAACAATGACTGCCAGCTCTAGATCATGAACAAGGTAATTCTTCTCGTGAACCTTTAGTTGCCGTGAAGAATATGCAATAACCTTGCCACCATACATCAATACCGCACCTAGACCAATACGAGATGCATCACAATATACTGTATACGATCCTGAACCTGAGGGTAACACCAATACTAGTGTCGTAGTCAAAACAGTCTTGAGCTACTGAAAGCTCACCTTACACTCATCCCACCATCTCAACGGGGCACCCTTATGCGTTAACCTGGTCAATGGGACTGCTATAGATGAGAACCCCTCCACAAACCGACGGTAATAACCTGCCAATCCTAAGAAACTACCGATCTCTGTAGGTGATGTAGGTCTAGGCCAGTTCTGAACTACCTCAATCTTCTTAGGATCCACCTGAATACCCTCTGCTGATATAATGTGACCTAAGAAAGCGACTGAATCCAAACACAACTCGCACTTTGAAAATTTAGCATACAACTGGCTGGCTCTCAGAGTGTGAAGTACAATCCTGAGATGCTGCTCATGCTCATCTCGACTGCGGGAGTAGATCAAGATATCATCAATAAACACGATCACAAAGGAGTCCAAATAAGGCTTGAACACTCGGTCCATCAAATCCATGAATGATGTTGGGGCATTTGTCAACCCAAAGGACATAACTAGAAACGCATAATGCCCGTAACGAGTCCGAAAAGCTGTCTTAGGGACATCATATGCCCTAATCCTCAACTGATGATAGACAGATCTCAAATCAATCTTTGAAAATACCTTGGCACCCTAAAGCTGATCAAATAAATCATCAATCCTCGGCAATGGATACTTGTTCTTGATGGTGACTTTGTTCAACTGTCGATAATCTATACACATCCTCATCGATCCATCTTTCTTCTTCACAAACAACACAGGTGCACCCCAGGGTGAGACACTAGGTCTAATGAAGCCCTTATCAAGCAAATCTTGTAACTGTTCCTTCAATTCTTTCAACTCTGGCGGGGCCATACGGTATGACAGAATGGAAATGGGTTGAGTGCCTGGAGCCAAATCAATGCAGAAATCAATATCCCTGTTAGGTAGCATCCCCGATAGATCTACAGGAAATACCTCTAGAAGCTCACGAACAATCAGCACAGAATCCATGGAAAGAACTTCCGTACTAGAATCGCGGACATAAGCCAAATAAGCTAGACACCCTTTCTCAAACATATACCGAGCCTTCACATAAGAGATAACCCTGATGGTGGAATGGCCAGAAGTTTTTCTCCAGTCTAATCGAGGAAACCCCAGCAAGGCTAAGGTCACCGTCTTGGCGTGACAATCTAATATAGTGTGATAAGGTGACATCCAATCCATACCCAAGATGACATCGAAATCAACCATATCGAGAAGTAGAAGGTCTACACAAGTCTCAAGGCTCTCAATGATGACTACACATGAATGATAAACATGATCTACAACAATAGCATCTCCCACAAGTGTGGACACATACACGGGAGCCCTAAAAGAATCATGAGGTACAACCAAATATGAAGCAAAATAGGATGACACATAGGAGTAAGTAGACCCCTGATCAAATAGAACTGAAGCATCTCTACTGCAAACTGAAATAGTACCTGCAATAATAGCATCAGATGACACAGCCTTAGGCCTGGCTGGGAAAGCATAACATCGGGGCTGGGCCCTACCACCCTGAACTACGACCCTGGGATGACCTCTAACTGGATGGTCTCTACCTCTAGCGGCCTGGTATCTACCTCTAACAATCTGGCCCCTACCTCTAGCTGCCTGACCCCTGCCTATGGCTGGCTGAGCAGCTGGTACACCAACTTATGCCGGAACCATGGAACGAGAACCCTGATGTTGTGAGACGCCCGATGTCCGAGGGAAAAATGTAGCAATGTGCCTTGGATCACCACAAATATAACATGACCTCGGCTGTTGTGACTGCTGACCCTGAAACTGACCCTGTCGACCTCAGTAACCACCCGGATAACTCTAGAATGGAGGTGCACTAATAGGAGCTGGTGGTGCACTGTAGGCTAGTTGGTCGGAATAAGGCATATGAGGACCACGACCACCAGAGGCACCGTGGGATGCCTGGAGTGCTGAATGAAATGGCCTGGGAGGATGGCCTCTACCATAAGTACCCCGGCCTCCAAATGAGGCTCCACTGAATCCACCGGAGTGACGAGGCCTCTTGTCAGACCCCTGACCACTCCCCTGAGCTAAAACAATCTCGACTCGCCTAGCAACATTAGCAGCCGCCTGAAAAGAAATCTCACTCCCCATCTCCTTAGCCATCTGCAATCGAATAGGCTGATCAAGTCCATCAATAAACCTTCTCACCCTCTCTCTCTTGGTAGGAAGCAGAGGAATAGCATGACGGGCCAAATCCACAAAATGGGTCTCATATTGAGTAACAGTCATACTGCCCAGCTGGAGACGCTCGAACTGATGGCGATGCTCCTCTCTCAATGTGATAGGCAGAAACTAGTCTAGGAAGAGCTGAGAGAACTGGTCCTAAGTAAGAGCAGGCGACCCAGTTGGTCTGGTCAGCAAATAATCTCTCCACCATTTCTTGGTGGAACCAGTCATCTGAAATGCAGCAATATCGACCCCATTGGTCTCCACTATACCCATGTTTCTATAGAACCTCGTGACAGCTGTCGAGATACTCCTGGGGATCCTCTGAAGGAGCACCACTGAAGTGAACTGGGAAGAGCTTGGTAAACCTATCCAATCTCCATAAAGCCTCAGAAGACATAGCTGAACCATCACCGGTCTGTGGCGCAACAACCGGCTGAATTGCTCCGACTGGATGAGCGGCTGGAGTCTGATACTGGGGAGCCATCTGCTCCGGAGTGTGAGTAGCAGGAGTCTGGGATCCTCCTCCAACCTAAGAGATGGCCGGTGCCATGGGAAATGCGTCAGTCTAGTCCACACTCTCCATAAGGCCTACCAAATGGACCAAAGTGTCCTGAAGTACTAGGGTGGCAATGAACCCCTTCGGAACCTGAGATGGTCCGACAGGCACAGTCTGGGCTGGAACCTCCTCATCAAACTCTACATGAGGCTCCACCGCTGGTGCCGCTGCTCGAGCTCTGGGCTGAGCCCTGCCTCAGCCTCGACCTTTGCCCCTCGTAGGAGCCGCCACTAGAGGCTCTAGCTGCTGCTCGGCTGAAGATGCGGTACGTGTTCTTGCCATCTGCGAGAGAATAAGAGCAGAAGAGTTCAATCAGTATTGAGAAAACAACATCGCACGACAGAGAAGAATAAAAGTGAAATATGTTCCTAAACTTCATAGCCTCTAGAAGATAAGCACAAACGTGTTCGTATGATCCTCCAAATTCAACTAAGCTTGCTCGTGAATCGTGAGGCCTAGGCAACCTAGTGCTCTGATACCAACTTGTCACGACCCGAAATGCTCACCGTCGGGACCGTGATGGCGCCTAATATTTCACTTGCTAGGCAAGCCAACGTTAGAGAATCATTAAACCAAATCCTTGTTTTCATTCAGTAAATAACAATAATTAGCTAAGATAAAATATAATAAGTGCGGAATAATATAAAACCTGTATTAATTACTACTACCCGGATCTAGGGTCACAATTCACGAGCATTCTAGAATTTATTACAGTTAGTCTAAAAGAAATACAACTGTCTGAATGAAAGAAATAGTAGAACAGAAAAGCTAGACAGGGACTTCAAGGTCTGTGAACGCCGACAGATCTACCTTGAGTCTCCAGATAGCGGTCCAATACAAAAATCTCGATCAACCCGAGCCGGTAAAAAAGTCTGCACAGAGAGTGCAGAGTGCAGTATCAGTACAACCGACCCCATGTACTGGTAAGTGTTGAGCCTAACCTCGACGAAGTAGTGACGAGGCTAAGTCAAGGCACCTACAAATCAACTGGTACAATTTAAAAGTGTATATACAAATAATAGTAATGAAGAGCTAGACAGGAAATATCGGGAGGGGGAACACATGCTGGGGGAAATACGAGATAAGGAACTACAACAGAATGATAACTGGAAAAACCAATATACTATGAATCAACAGAAACAATGAATACATTAAAGGAAAAATGAACGGCATCACCCTTCGTGCTTTTACTCTCAATCTCACCATAAAATCAATAGAAACGGCATGACATCACCCTTCGTTCTTTTACACTCACAATATGGCACGGCATCACCCTTCGTGCATTAACACTCACAATATAGAACGGCATCACCCTTCGTGCATTAACACTCACAATATGGTACGGCATCACCCTTCGTGCATTAACACTCTCTCTTACCATAACGAAATGCATAAATAATAATAGAGAGATAGAATAACAAGTATAAGCTTTACTTCAACATTTGATTCCATAATATCAATCTCAAATTTGAAATAAATACTCAATTATCACTAGAGAATCCGTAATCATCATAAGAACGATCAATTTAACAACTTTAGTCTAAACACGTAACAATTGGGCATAGGAAAGAGACAATATAAGAAAAATGGGAGAAAACAGTGAAGACAGGTAAATTGGCGGCGCATAAGTACTCGTCACCTCACATATACACCGCTCACATGAATTTCACATAGCAAATAATCAGAGGTTCCTAATTCCATCAAGTCAGGGTTAGACACAACACTTACCTCGCTCCAAAGGCCACTCAATACTCAATCACAACTTTTCCTTTAGAATCCACCTCCAAACCACTCGTATCTATTCAAAAACGACTCAATAATATCAAATATTACTAAAGAAATTAATTACATTTCATAAATATAGTTTCCCAAATATTTCACAAAAAAGTCGAAAATCGACCCCAGGCCCGCTTGGTCAAAACCCGAGATTCGAACCAAAATTTATTTACCCATTCACCCCCGAGCCCGGATATATAATTGGTTTTTGAATCCGACCTCAAATCGAGGTCTAAATACCCAAATTTTTGAAATCCCTAGTTTCTACCCAAACCCTTAATTCTACCATAAAAACTCTAGATTTTAGGTTGAAATTCATGAAATCTAATGGGTAACTGAGAGAATATGGTTTAGAATCACTTACCAACACTTTGGGGAAGAAACTATCTCTTGCAAATCGCCTCTAGCCCGTTTGGTTTTTGAGAAAATGAGTTAATGGCCAAATTTCCATTTTTGTATTCTGTTAAGTGCTGGACGACAGTGTTAATCGCGATCGCGTGAACTATGTCGCATTCGCGAAGAGCAGCCTCCTAAGGACTTACGCGATTGCGGGTGGTTGTACGCGTTCGAGAAGGCTTAGCCCGCCTTGCCTTCGCGTTCGCGAGACAAGGCTCACGTTCGCATAAGGTTTCCCAGGTCCGGACCCGTTTACCAAAAATGTTGACCGAAGTGAACGAAAATCAACTTTTAAGGAAAAAGTTCTTATTTTAATCAATATTTAGCATATAACTTTTCCAGAAACACGCCCGGACTGCTTACGAAAATCGAGGAGGGTAAACATGAGATTTTAAAGGCTTAAGAGCGCAGAATCGAGTTCTAAAATATAAAATGACCTTTTGGGTCATCACACGCGGACCTACTCGAGGCATCAAATTACATTAAACAAAAGCAAAACTACGAATCACACCTTAATTCAAGTCTAATAAACTAATGAACTTTCAACTTTTACAACGCGCACTGAATCATATCAAATCAACCCGGAATGACCTCAAATCTTACATGCAAGTCCCAAATAATACAACGGAGCTATACCAACTCCCGGAATTTCAATCCGAACCTGATATCAATAAAGTCAACTTAAGGTCATACCTCTCAATCTTCTAAACCTTCAACTTTTTAACTTTCGCCAAAATGCATCAAATCAACATACGGACCTCCAAATCCAGATTTGGACATACGCCTAAATTCAAAATCACCATACGAAGCTAATGGAATCATCAAAACACCATTTCGGAGTTGTCTACTCAAATGTCAAACTCCGATCTACTCTTACCACTTAAACTTTTAAAATAAAAATCATTCTTCCAAATCAATCCCGAATCACCCGAAAATCAAATCCGACCACACACGCAAGTCATAATATACAATACGAAACTACTCGAGACCTTAAACTATCGAACGGGATGCTGATTCTAAAAAGTCGGGTCATTACATAAGGCGATATTTATCAACTTGGATAATGGTAGAGTGTTCATTGGTAAGGTTTTGTAACTTGTAATCTTATTTCTAGGATCATATTGGTATTAATCATGAGACAACATTCTCTTTTACATGCACCTCATATAAAAATGTATTTCTCTTTAATTATTTCGAATACTTCAAGGGAAGACGGGTGGTGAACATGGGCGGACCCACATTGGTTCAAGAGGTTCAACTGAATCCGTTTTGTAAATATTTTTTACTATTTTTGTGTGAAGATTATTTTTTTAAGAAACAAACTGCTATCAAATTAAAGCAGTTGAGCCCGCTTAACCAATGGTGTGCCTTGTTCGGATGGCTCAAGCGGGGTCATCTTCTGTAATTGGTCGTGTGTTGGAGCCCAAGCTCCAGCATGTTTTTGTTTTTTCACTTTTTCAAAATGTTGAAGCGTATCTGGCCCTCCTCGTTATCATCACTTCTTCTTAGTCTCCTTTTATTGTTTATTTTAGTTTAGTCTATTTCCATAGTTATTGAACTTTCTATATGAAATTATTAATGTAGCTTAGCTCTTTTATGTTTTTTTTTTTTGTTAACAGTTAGTGAAAGTTAAATTAAAATTAATAAATAAATAGAGTTTAGTATTATAATATACATTAAACTTATGTTTGTTGCAGTAAAAATTTTAAAATTTTCTAAAGTTTAATAACTTGTTAAATAGTAAAGGTAAATAGATATGAATTTTCTTCAAAGTTTTGTTATAACCAAAATAAAGAGCACTAGGTAAGCTATGTTTGTTTGTTAGCTCAATATCCCTCTAGATATACTAGTGATGGTCTAGAATATGTGAATTGGCAGAAAGCCTTCAATCTTGTAATATTTGAAGCAATGAACCAATCGTCATGCTTAACATAAGATACACGTTTTGTAGAACTTATGTCCCTTCTCTCTTTAACCAATCGTCATGCTTAACTAGTGTCAATAGATGCAGGATCATATCGATGATTAAATTCTACTGATCTAACAATAATCATGAAGAAACTCTCCCTATTTCGACAGTACCAATCAATGGTTTTTCTTCTAATGATATCCCTAAGGTACGTACGAATTTTGAGGATAACACAAAGATATTAGTCAATGATCCATTATTAGTGGGTGATAACATGTAGCATTTACCTCCTAGAAGTAATTGAGGAAAACTACAAGAGAGGTATTCACATGGTTATTTAAAAGGTCGCGCGTGGAGGTATCCTATTTTGCTTGTTATGTCTCTATTGAGTGCTATATTCAAGATTTTGTGACCCGAATGACTATTTTCACCATTCTCTGTTGCAAGTGGTTCAGCAAGTACATTGTATGTAACCCAACTGCAAAGGAATTCAATGCTCTTCGAAGCCCAAATATGAATTCACTAGGCATGAGTTTGGCCTTTGACCATACAGTATCACTTCATTACAAAGTTATAAATGTTTGGCACCATCTCTTCTTTCTCTAAAACAATGATGGGCACTATATCTATATTGAGATATACTCTTCAGATACCATCTCCTGGAGGCAATCTCAAGCTCAATTTGAAAGATACTGGGAATATGGTATGGGAGTTTTCTTCAATGGAGCTATCTTTTGGATATTTAGGCGCTTAAATTGCTTTTTCTATTTTGATATTGATAGGGAAATTCTACACTCTAATCCAATGCCAAAAATGGATGAGCAGTATTATTGTTGACGTCTCCGTGGGAATTTACATATGATTGGCTCTTCAGTTAGTGAGTGGCATCATTATAATGTCTTTGTCTTAGGAAATGACTACTCTACAAGAGGGGGTGAATTTAACCTATTTTAAAACTTAGTTGACAAAGAGAGGAATTAGTTGACTAAACTTTACTTGCAACAAAAATAAATTATGCAGAATAAACAAGTAAAGGAGGCACAGGAATTTTATATTGGTTCAGTACCGGTGTGGTGCCTACATCCAATTTTCTTGGGCACAAGGATTCTCTAAGATTTCAATAAGTCTTTATAACAGTAGTAGTTTTAGTACGTTCACCACCAAAGGTATTCAACAACATTGTTTGTTTAACTTTGACACAACTCTTCTTTTGTTTTCTAACTCTTCCTATTTTTTATGATACTTGTAAACTCAAGAATACAGTGTTTGTACTAAGAACTAGAAAGATATAGAAACAGATGTTAAGTTGTGTAAGCTTCTTTGTCCTTTCACTTCTTCTTTAATAGTGCTCGATGAGGCTTCTGATTTCTCTTTTCTTGGATTGCGAAAGATTTGTTTTCCTTGTGAGGCATAATCTTCTAAGAGTAGGACCCAATGGTAGCCTCATGAATCTAGCTTGAGAGGTATGGCCAGATTTATTTTCTGTTTCAAGTCTGGAACTTTCATCTTTCCAATTAACGTCTCTTAAGAACTTCCGCAGATTTCTCTTGATTAGCTCTCTTTCCTTCCTTGCATGCTCAAGAATCTTTTGCTTGTTTAATTGATTTTCTTTTCTTCCTTGTTGCTTGTTTGATTGATTCTTTTTCAATCTTGGTATTCATTTGACATGGAGTTTGAACTCCCTCTAATATATTTAGATGATTTTCTTTTCTTTCTTGCATTCATCAGAGCCGTTGCGAATCTGCACACAAAGTTGAATGCCATTAGTCAATGTGCTTTTGATTATTGATCATTATTAAAATTCTAAACCTAACATACTCTTCTTGGAGCTTAAGGTATTGCATTGATTTATATGAACCAACTCGACGTGCAATTCGGAAAATGTTGTACAGAGCTAGATATACATAGCAAATGCAGTCTTGTCATATGTGCTGGAGATGGTCTTAGGGGTATAGGGAGACAAATCTACTTTCATAACTTGCAAGATGTGAAAGATTAGTAAATCATAAGGCAAGCTGTTAGAAGAAGATGAGACATCCTTGATGCTTTCAAGCATGTACTGATGCACCCACGCAAATCGGTTAATAGCCTTTCCATTCACAAGGCAATGCATGACAAATACATCTCTGATAGACAAGGTGTTAAGAGAACCAATACGGGGTAACAGGATGGTACCAATAATGTGAGCTAGTACACGGAGCTTAAATTTCAGATTTTTGGGACCAATATCTTGGGGGTTTTCAGGAAAAACACTTTTTGCTTCTTCAAATGACACTTCAAAACTATCAGACCAAGAATGTTGCACAAAGAAACTATACACAACAAACATAGTTGCAAAGATCATTTCAAACTGATAAGAGTAAAGAATAATGCAAGATCCCAAATCTATGGATTCTAAGTCATCTTTGTTATTCACAAACAGATTAGCATAAAACACACGCACAAGCTCTTCACAGACAGTGTCACCAACATTTGCAAATAGGGAGAGAAGTCTTTGAGTTTCAACCACAAAGATAACATCACAGTGAGAGTTTTTCATATATTTCAAACTTACAGTGCGAACATAGGCAATTGACTTGCCTTTATAGGCGACAAATTTTGCTTTCTCTTCGGGGCCACAGAAGTTCATCTTGTCTTCAAATCCAAATTCTATGCTCTCTGTTTTCTTCTCTTTTGAGATGACTGTTTGGGGATGGACTCCGTAGGATATTTTCCATCCCTCTTTTGAATAATAAGGATTTCTTCCTGAGAATCACTGGACTCATCCTCGAACTGTCGGTGATCTGTACTTTCTGACGACTCAACATCCACCAGATCATCATTTTGAGGGTTATTTTTGAAGTGATGGCTTCTTCTAGGCATGGAGGAAGATGGAGAGGGTTTGGTTTTGGACATGAGCAAGAGAGCATAGAGAAGCTTTCTTTGTGATAGTGGGAGATATGAATGAGAAGAGGGGTTAAAAATAGGGTGAGCAATGATGATTAGACACCAGATTCTAGAGAGGCGTGTGAAAAGCAACTGAAAAGTTGCCTTCTACAAACTCCCCCCCCCCCCCCCCCCAATCAGTAAGATAATTAATGCACATTCAGAGTAATCAAATACACTTAGAGATATTTTAGGAAAAAATCACGAAGAACACTTATAGAATATTTTCTAAAACAGGAAATCTTAGAGAAATTTAACAAGAATCAAGCAAATACCAATTTTGTCACGAAGGAAATAAAATCTCTCTTCAAGCAGTGTTTTTGTGAAATATATGCTAACTGATTTTCAGTATTAACAAATTCTAATACAATGTCACCTTTTGCAATATAATAATGGATAAAATGACGCTTAATCTCAACGTGCTTAACCCTAAAATGATGCACAGAATATTTTTAAAGGCAAATAGCACTAGTATTGTCACACATAATTGGAACGCAATTAAGATGTAAATCATATTCTAACAATTGATGCATAATCCATAGGACTTGTGTGCAGCAGTTACCTATAACCAGATATTCTACTGCAATAGTAGATAAGGCAACGCAACTTTGTTTCTTGTTGTGCCAAGTTATAAGAGATTTTTCAAGTAATTGACACGTTCTACTTATGTTTTTCCTGTCCGTTTTATCACCTGCAAAATCTGCATCAGAAAAACACTTGAGATCAAAGATATTTAAGCTTTTGTACCACAGTCCATAGTCGACTATCCCTATCAGATATCTAATAATACGTTTAACAGCAATCAAGTGGGATTTTTTGGGAGCTGACTGATGTCTTGCATATATGCAAACACTAAACATAATATCAGGTCGACTAGCTGAAAGATAGAGTAGAGATCTAATCATACCTCGATACATTATTTCATCAACACTCTTACCATATTTATCTTCATCAAGGGTGGTTGACGGACTCATAGGAGTCCCTATGGACTTAGCATTAGACATGTCAAACTTCTTGATAATCTCTTTTGTATACTTTGTCTAACTAATAAAAATCCCTTTCTGTAATTGCTTTATGTGTAGCCCAAAGAAGAAAGTTAATTCTTCCATCGTACTCATTTCAAATTCCCCTTTTTATGTTTTACAAATTCTTGCATAACATTGGGTTAGTACTTCCAAAAATAATATCATCCACATAAATTTGCACCATTAAATTACCTTCAGTTGATCGTTTGATAAAGAGAGTAGTATCAGTATCACCTCTATCACACCCATGTTTGACGAGAAATGAACTTAGCCTCTCATACCAAGCTTTAGGAGCTTGCTGTAACCCATACTAGTCTTTGGATAACTTGTAGATATTATTTGGAAAAGATTCATTTACAAATTCTAGGGGTTGCTTAACGAACACTTCCTCAGAGATGAAACCTTTTAAGAACGCGCTTTTCAGGTCCATATGGAACAATTTAAACACTTGTGAGAAGCATAAGCTAATACCATACGAATAGATTCTGACCTGGCAATAGAAGTGAAGGTTTCCTCGTAGTCAATTATTTCTTGTTGTGAATAACCTTGAGCAACCTGTTGTTACACCCCATATTTTCGTACGTAAAAATATGTCATAAGTAAATTGATAAAAGCTCGGAAATGAGATATTATATCCCGCATTTTCGTACGTAAAAGCTTTGTCGTAAGATAATCGACGTAGACTCGGGGATGAGATTATTTTTGAGGATACAAGTAAAGTGTCGTGAAGGTTAAAGGGTGAACAAATCAAAGATAATGAGTTTCGTTGAAGATTGTCGACTTGGAAAAACATATGGTCCTAGCTATAATCCCCGGTATTTATGGATTAGTGTCATACAAGGTACTACATGACCATGATAGTAAGATATATAAGGTATGTTAAAAGTGAGTAGTATTTTAAGTAAGTTGAGATAATTCTTAATTATATAATTAACTGGGTAATTGTTGATTTTTAGTGGAAGATTAACTAGTTAATTAATCATAATTTGGATAAGTTTAAAGAGGTATAACGTGGAAGCCCCTCCCTTTCAAAGTAATGACTCTTAAAGTCATATTATTATGTGGCAAAGTCTAAAAAACGTGAGTCACACATCTACTTTCAAGAAACAGTTACAAATCCCACATTTCTTGACACTTTTGGAAAAGAAGGCAAGACTATTTCCTTTTCTCTACAACTACCACAAATATAATATTAGTACAACAACAATAACAACCCAGTATAATCCCACTAGTGGGGTCTGGGGAGGGTAGTGTGTACGCAGACCTTACCCCTACCCTGGGGTAGAGAGGCTGTTTCCAAATGACCCTCGGCATCCTTCCCTCCAAGAACTCCCCACCTTGCTCTTGGGGTGACTCGAACTCACAACCTCTTGGTTGGAAGTGGAGGGTGCTTACCATCAGAGCAAC
>AWOL01S0044643.1:2540-16747 GCA_000715115.1 Nicotiana otophora | reverse complement strand
TATATATATATATATATATATATATATATATATATATAGAGAGAGAGAGAGAGAGATAGATAGATAGATTAGTTTGATGTAAATATTATGTGTATTAAAAGTTTCGTAGAGGAGGAAAATACTTATGCGTTTATACAAAAAGAAATAAATCTCAAGGGTTTTTGTTTAAGTTTTGGTCTAAATGACTTGGTGCAGACAAAGGAGGAAAAAGCACGAGTTCAAAATAATTGGATGTTTTAAAAAGTTCAGTCACTTTCAGCGAATTGCTTTCTATCGCCGCATTTTATTAATCTTCCAAATCCTACCTTTTCCTATGCACCGATAGGCTGCAACTAGACTCCTACCTCAGGGAAACTTCTTTCTCCCAATTACTCAATTGGAGTCTAAATATAGCAAGTTCTTTTCTTTTTCTTTTTAGCCACTTAAGTTATATAGTAAGGGATATGATGAGATGAAAATAATTTATTAACTCTTATTAAGATTTTGGATTAAGCTTCTGATACGAAGAAATCATAAATCGAGAGCAATTCCTCTTTTAATATGCTTTATACTATGCGAATCATGATTAAACGGGTCTACTAGATAGTTATACTACAACAAAAGTTAAGCTATATCACTCTTTTATTTGGTTTTAAAATGTTTGATATATTATTTCATTTTTATAAGCTTTTAAAAAAATTAAAAATTGAAATATTTACTTAAATTTATATTAGCATATCAAAAAGGAGTTCACATTAATACTATATAGTGTAAAATAACTAAGAAAGAAACCGTTACTCTTTAAAATTATTATTTTGAAAAGCACTTCTATATAGATTACTTTTCAAAAGAAGCACATTTGAAAATAATTTAGCCAAATACGCTAAAATATCACTAAGAATTTTGTCATTGTCGGCCCTTCATTTGTAGGACATTCTTCTTAGTTTTCAATTTATTTATTTATTTTTTTATTTTTTTTTTGCTTGTCCGAACATACTTAAAACCATTTCGCTTCCAGTACCATTTATATAACTTTTACTATTTTTCTAATTCAAACTCACTTAACATACCAAATTTAATTTTTGGGAGGGAATTCGGATTTTTTTTTTTTTGTATAAAAAGAATTTTTCCAAAATTATTTTTTTGGATTTTGCAAAGAAACATTAAAGCTTTTTCTGGGGCGTAAATACGCTGATATTTCAAGATATGCATTGCGAATTATGAAACTTAGGGGAAATTAAATTAAATTAGGTCTAATATATAGGGAAGGAATATATACTCACCTTGAAGTCATCGTGTTGCAGTCTCTCATTCCAATTTTCCTTCAATTCTGCTGATCACTGTTACCAGACTCTCACTCTTTATTGGGAGTTCAACATTTGAGATTGCGTTATATTTTTCTTTTTCTGATTTTGATACTCTGTCATCATTAGTCATTACATTACCTTTCCTTATCATGCATTTACTATATTATTTCTTTCTCTAAGCTGTCCCTCTTCGTTTTTGAAAAGAAAAAGATAAGGAACTTATGCAATAAGGATCCATATAAGAAATTTAATTAGTATTTATATCTCTACATTAATAATATCTGTTAAAGTCTATTCATTATTTATGAAACGGAATGCTGTAAATATATGTACTAGTAATATCAGAAAACCTAAAAAGATAGAATTACAGTTGAACAAAATAAAACTACATATTTGTATTATATTGAAATTAGAATCTTCTCTAATAACACTAAAATTCATGATACTATAGTAAGAAATTTATATTGTAATATAACTCTCAATAATTTTGAATAAAGTCTTCTTTTAAAAGAAAATAGACCTTGTTTTTTTGGTGTGTATATAAGTATATTATTAAATTTAATTCTCGAATTTGATGTTACAATCTTTGTGTATCTGGTCAGCCAACCTCTCCTAATATATACTTCCTTAGTTTCAAAAAAGAATGAATCTTTTATTATTTAAATAATCAAACATGGCTTTGTTTGACGACCATGTGTTTTGTAAATAGTTTTTAAATATTTTAAATTGTTAATTATTGTGATATATAATAATTTTTACGTAGTTTCTATATATATAAATTTTATTTTAAAAATTTTATAGAATCTATATATGAATTCACACCGAAAATTAGTCAATTTGACCATTATACTCCGAAAAATTTCAAACAAATTGAAATGGAGGAAGTAATAAAGAGTGATGGCTACTCCTTTGGCCAGATTGTCTTTCAAAGTCTATCGGACATTGATTTGCTAGTAAAGCTCAAAATCAGTACTCTTTGATCTTCCGTTTTATATTATTTTCTAAACAAACCTAAGCCTCTTACCTCATCTCTAGCCTTCTACAATTCTTGACAAGTACATACATTCCCTTTTCTTGCGGGTAATCATAATATATCCTAGTATTATAGATAAATAAAATATATAATTTTGCCATAGCTAGCTTTCGCAATATCTCTAAAGATTTACCTAACATCATCTTCAGATCTCTCTACCTTTTTTTTCTACATATTATGCTACATGTCTCAATTTCTTTCTCGCTTTCTTTGTAATTAATACCTAGAAAGAGACTACCAAACCAAATGAAGTAAAAACAACCCTAGCCACAATCCACAAACTTTATATTCACTATTTGAAATAGTTTTTGCTTTCAAATTTTGATGCGCGTGAAAGAAGTAAACTTACTAAGATTAGATATTTCTACGTATAATATGGGCATTGTGGTCCATTGGAGGAGAAAGTCTGAGATGGAAATGGTTGCTTTAATGTACTTTTTTCTTAAAGTTTTCACACATTTGTTGAGTTTTACTGTGGAGTGTTCTAGGTAGGTGACTATGAATTTAATGCACTCTAAATAGTTTCAACTCAAAAACATGTATGTATATATAGGACCCAGAAATGCAGTTTGGAGTTTGGACCACTGCCAAATATGATTCTTCTTTTAGTTCTAGACTAGATGAATTATCCATTTAACGTATGTTGTTTTAATGCTTTAAGTTGACTGAAAGTTCTTGTAACAGAGGACCACATGACATTTGTTCTTAGCTAGTACTGTATTTCTTTTACTATGCAACGAGTGACTCATCAAATTAAACTTAAGGATTATACACTATTAGAAAACCAAAATGTAACTGACACGTAATTGTCCATAATAAGTTGAACTAATTATCTGAAAAATAGACTCATCATACTTTTAGTATATAAGCTAAATCCTATCAAATTTGATGTATTGTGTTCGGTTAAATACAGGGGTGACAAACGAGCGGGACGGGTCGAAAGCGGGTAATAAAAAAATGGATAAATTATCCTACTCGACCCAACATTTAATATGGATAAAATATGGGTTAACCGACGGATAATATGGGTAATCGTATTATCCATGACTTCTTGAATATAATTATTTTTGGGAGAATTCCTAATCTCTCAAACTTTAAAAAACCCCAATTTGAGGCTTTACAAATGTAAAAGTTAAACTCATTAGTTATCCATTGGTTATCCGTTTTCTAAATAGATAATATGGTTCTTATCCATATTTGACCCGTTTTTAAAAAGTTCATTATCCAACCTATTTTTTAATGAATAATAATATAGGTGGTTAACCATTTTTTTAAAAATCATTTTACCACCATTAATTAAATATATACGGATTCTTAGGTGATTGAAAGCACTCAGTCCGTTCTAAATAGTTTCGGCATAAATTTCTAGGTAACTAAGAAATGAAGCTTTGTTTTATCGAAATATAGGGTGATTCGAATAGGAAGATAAGGTTAACTTTTTGAAGAATTAGAATATTGTTTAGAATAAAATTAGGACATTAGGTCGTGAAATGCCTTTTGTTATTAGAAACAGAGTAAAACTTTTGAGAAAGTGAAGTAGTGAACACAATTGTGAAGGCTCCAAGATATGAAGTAAGATAGTACTCCCCTTTCACGACACTATTTTCTTATTAAATTATTTAAAAAGAATGATACATTTTAATATTTTCTTAATAAGAATCATTTATAGTCACACCAATACTATCTCGGGTTTCACACCAAAGCTTTCAAAAGTTTTACAACCACACAAATGCTATGGCTTATTTTAGACCACATAACTCAAAAATTTTCCCTTCTTTATTAAAGTTTGTGTCAAATAAAACTAAAATAATTAATTTTTTTTTAAACAGAGAGTAATAATTTGTTATATAGGGAGTATGTGATTTAATTAAAACAAATTCCTTATTTGTGAAAATCATATTTTGCAAGGGAAAACAATGCATGAGGATTTCCGTTGAGACTTATAGTAATTCTGAACTACATGTATAATATTAAGGTTTCTGATGGTATGCATCAATTCTTTTACGTAGTGTTATAACTGAGTTGTGGTAAACAAGTTATACTAATTTTATTTACTCATAAGCGGGAAAATGCTAGACACGCACATATATGTGCGCGACGTCCACAATTAAGCGTATAAGAACATGCTAAGTTTGATTAATAAATGTTTTAAACTGGATACTCAGATTCTTTCAGGTAAGAAATATTTGTTGAATTTCATGTTATTCAAATAAATGGATGTCAAAAAGATACATTTCTCAATTTTATATTCCACTCTTTCCTTTAGAGTTTATTTTAAAAAGAATGACATATTTTTTATATTTAAATTGTTTTAGCAATAAACTTTTTATTTTACCCTTAGTAACATACTCTTTTAATCATATAAATGTTATGGCATATTTAAAATCACAAGTTCAAAGGGTAATTTTTGTGTGTGACGAGTTTTTTCTTTTTTTATTAAATTCCGTATCTAATAACATATCACCATATAAAATGAAACAGTATATGAGGAAAAAGTCACCAATATTTTCACCAATTGTTCTAAAGGACGTCATCACTTCATCCTTCATGTTGCGTAACTATGTTCCATTTTCGTTCTTAAAATTTAGAGGAATTTTTAGAAACCACTATTGTTTAGTGGCTATTAACTTTTTATAATTACCATATACATAATTATTTCTTATAGCTACTATTCTTGTATTTGTTGTATTCGTCCTGCTGTATTCATGAATACAAAAAAAAAACGCCTAAAATCAGGGCAATCCAGTTGTACGCGCATGTATTCACATGTATTCGTGCTATGTATTCATGAATACAGTAACGAGAATTACCTTAAAAATAGGTATGTCCAGCTATCTAATAACGGAAATAATATCAATTAGCGTGATACACTCCTAATATAACTCAACACAATCAATTCTAACATGCCTCATTATCAACCCAATTAATTAGAATGATTTTTCAGTTGTATATAATTGTTGTATTTAACTTTTGTATTTAGTGTGTTTCAATATTTTTTTTTCTGTTGCATTCACTAGATTCAATGTTTGTATTTACTTTATTCTCTATTTTATATTCAATGTATTCAAATTTATATGTATTAACAGTGTTTAGTTATTCCTAATACATGTTATTACTGATATATTCAATATATTTCATTGGTTGTATTCACTATATTTCTATTTGTATTCAGTGTATTTTTCTGTATTTCACTGTATTTCACTGTATTTTAAAATTAAATGTATTCACTGTTTATATTCTGTTCTATTTTAATATTTGTATTTAGTGTATTTCAATGTTTATATCTTGTATTCATGCATACTGTATGTGTATTCAGCTCATTGGTTGTATTAAAAAAATACAGATCTTCAAAATACATAAATACAGTCAAAAAAAATATTTATATAAAAATACAATGTGTTTGAGTGAATTTGTATAGAATACATTGTATTTGTATTATTGTATGTGACTAAATAGCAAAGAAGAGAAGAAAGTTCGTCGGAAATAGCGTTTTCTGGCCAAGAAGAGAAGAAAGTTCGTCGGATCCGTACAATAAATTTATGATAAGAGTTCATCACATTGCTCCTTTCCGTTCGAAAAATTCACTCTTTTCTGTTTCTCCGCTGCCTTCTACTCTATTCTAATGTCTCGTCAGCCATCAATACTAGGGCGTGTATCTTGAGTTGCTCGAAGAGAGAGAGATTCTTCTTTCTCGTCGCCCATCAATACTTGGCTTCAGTTGCTCGAAGATAGAGAGAGAAGGAAGAGATAGAAAAAAGAGAAAAAATCTGAGAGAGAATCGAATAGAGAGAGATTCTTCTTTCTCGTCGGACATCAATACTAGGGCTTAAGTTGCTCGAAGAGAGAGAGAAAGAAAAAAAATCTGAGAGAGAATTCTTCTTTCTCGTTGGCTATCAATACTAGGGCTTGAGTTGCTCGAAGAGAGGGAGAGAAGGAAGAGAGAGAAAGAAAGAAGAAAAAATCTGAGAGAGAATCTTGTGTTAATTGAAAGAAAGAGAGAGGAAAAATATAAATAGCGTATTTTATGCCTCAATGGTAGTATATATCATAAATACCTATTTTTCTATAAAATATAAAAGGTAGCTATAGAAAATAATATTTTAAAATAATTTTAATTTATAATAAATAGGGTGTATACGTTTGATATAGGACGTAAAATTTCCTAAAATATACCGGCAAAACTAAGACAACATTTTAAACTCTTTTCAGCATTCTTAGGCCCAACGTACAAAATAATCTGGGCCAAGATCCTATTAGTAATGGGCCTTCACTTTGATAATGTTGGGGAGCTCCCTCTCTTAGTACTTCCCTTTCTAACTCCATTTGCAATGTCACTGCCTACTCTTTTCTTTTAAGTGCCCACTCTTTTCCTGTAAGCTGCCCTCTTTCCTTTTCTCTTGTACATAGTTTTTCAGTTTTTGCACATTATCACTACTACCACTACTAGTAGTAGTAGTATTTATAACGCAATGCTACTAAATTCTGATCAATTCACACTTGATTCATATTTAAGAGCTAATTAATTCTGAAGAATTTTGCACAATATGTTTTTAAAAAAACATATCCTTTTAATTACTCATACATACGAGTAGTATTTGTGTAAATTACTCTATACCTCTAGATGACTAATTAGAGCACTAATTAAGCGTGAATTTGAAAAGAAAGTAATGATAAATGCTTCTTATTTTTCCAAAATGTCAAATATTTTGAAGCAAATTAATTTTGCCAAGACAATTAATATTTGAGAGCAGAGGAATTATCTTGTAAATTCATTTGCTTATCATTTCTACATTGAACACGTTGAAACATCGTAGCTTCATGCAAGCTTAATTAAGAGAGACATGTTTTCGAGGCATCACGCAACTAAATGCTAATATTTTCAATTTTGAAACAATTAAGATAGTATACTTGGTATGCGACCAAATGATGAAAAGGTATAGTCGTAGAGCAAGTTAAGAGTTCGGATCCTCCGCTCATGTTCCTATTTATTAGCCTTCTTTCTGCTTCGTACAGTAAATATTCCATAAAAGATTTTGAGCCAAAAAGTAGAAAACAAAATAACTTAGCTCTCAATGTTTAAGCTCAACCGATTAACGATACAAGCACTAGGAGAAAACATTACAGTAGGAAGCAAAACACAAAAGCTTATGCGCAAATAACTGTAACCTACGACATATGAATTGAATACCATGTGATCTAGAGATGGGTGGTAACACGGATGGACTTATTCGTTACAAGGCGCACTATTCAAGTAGAGTGAGTCAAATCTTCAGCAGGGTTTATCCAAGCTGCCAAGTAATTATTTGCATAGCTGCCTCATGAGTCATGAACATGATATACATACGAGCCATTACCACCGCAAACTGGAACAGCACACATACCTCAGAATTCAGATATATCATCCACCCATCTCTAGATCACATGACCACCACTCTTCCCCACTCTCAGCTTGATTGTTCCTCGTTCATATTCATACCTGGTTTCCGGCAATTATTCTAGTACAAGAGCAGGATTAAACTTCTATTTTAGAAGATATACATCCAAAGGAGTAGCAAGCAGCAATCACCCACAATTTTAATACTTCAACGCCTCGAGGTGAAGATAAGAAGAGACCTCCACCAACGGCGCCATAAATTTTAGCAGATGAGGATGGATCAAAATAAACAAGTCGAATGTGCCTTCAATTTTCTGTATTCACCCTAAACCTCTGCCTGTTTGCAGGTCCTTGTCGATATCGACCTGTGTAATGGGGCTCTGAATGCCTTCTTATTGGCATCTTTACTCTTTCCATGCTCTCTTCCCGTAATGCTGACTGTTTTCTTGCAGAATACCTTGGTTTTGAGGATTTTGATTTCTTCTGTACGTCTGCTTCATATGACAAGGGCTGCAGCCCTTGTAAATCTTGCTCAGGAACATATCCAACTGGCCTTCTAGATTCGTCCATTCTTCTAAATGTGATTGAAATCCTATATGAAGTACCGGTTAACAAGATGTTAGCATACTATGCAAGGACACAGAAGATTTAACTATGATTCCAGAGATCTGAACATTCAGTGTGTACCTTTTAGTAGGCACAGCTGGCACACAGTGTTTAGCTACATCAGCTCCATTTCCTTTCAAGACCAGTACAGATCTGGAGTAATATAATGTCAATTATGATCAATCTTACTAAATTCAGTAGTTATGAGAAGAACAACACACTCTCACTTACCCCACTGGCAATGGTATTGCAATTGCACCAGCAAACTCACCGGGACCAACTATTTTCAAGTTGGAACCGAACACAATATTGCACTCGCTAAGGAATGAAACGGTACAAAATGGACGCACGAAATCGTGATTGTCAATATGCGGTGGTATGCAATCCCCCTCTTCATAAATGTTGATAATACAGCTGTCTGGAACACAAGTTGGAGGCATCACATGCCACCTTACAAGCCTTCTAATCATGACCTTCAAAAGATCAGGCAATGGATCAACAGTTTCACTTTTGAGGATCCCTGGGGGATTCCCACTCTTGTCCTGCCATAAAGAAAATTGAGTCATTATGCTATGCATACATTCCACTTCCTTTCAGTGATTAACCCATATGCTACAATCCTATCAAAGAAGAAAGCTGTCAATTAGGGGAAAAGAAATCTTTACTAGATTGTCTCCAAATAGCCAATAATTTAAGGCACTCCATTTACTATTTTGAGCCTCTGTATGTGTGTATGGGGGAGGGGGAGGGGGAGGGCGAGGGGGAAGAGGGGTTTTCGTGCGGAGAGGGAGGGATTAAGATAAGATTGTAGAAGACTTACTGGTGCATAGTTGTAACAACAACCAAATTGGATTGTCACGCGTCCTTTGCCCCTCATCCACTTTGCTGGTGCAGTATAAGTCCTCTCTACACAATCAACATAGGCATGTAAGAGCCAGGAGATAACTAAAAATGACTGAAAGAACTTAATTACAAACAAATTTAAATGGAAATTTAAGGAGGAAGCTCAAAAAAAAAAAAAGCATCTTCCTCTTCACACTCTTCACAAGTATAAAGGAAAAAAATACCAGATCAAACTAATTGATGAAGTGAGTCACGAGAAAGACAATTGGACATTGAACTATGGTAGAATTACTGAATTAGAATGAGGATTTAAAAAGAAAGATCAGAGAACTACTTTAGGAAAACCTTGAAAAAGGGGAGGTGCACATCATTCTTACAGAAAAGCTCAAGTTAGTCAAACAGAGTAAAATGCGCACCTTGTACAACTACTAACACATTTTCTAATTGAAAAGTCATAGTCATGTCTCAACCTTTACTTTGAAACTTCTTTCCTAAACCATACTCACAAAATTCTATGATACCTTGTTAACAAGGGAGAAATTTCTAAGCTGAATCAAGAACAATTTGGTTGTAAAACTCTAGATGTATTGGTGATTACCAAACGTAGAAGCAGGCTCTTTTTTTATGAGTATAGGCTCATTAAACAAGGAAAATCTCCTAATTACTGGATTTCTGATTTTGGCACACCATTAAACATAATCTATTAGAAATTCTATGCAATTAATCTAGGTATGTATAATGATTCTACACACATCTGACAGTAACACAACCCATTTTTTTAATTTATTTCAATTCCAAAAAAAATAAAAAATGAAAGAGATTTTCTCATGCAGCATATTACCATATTATAAAGATATCACTATCTATTTTCCTGTTGACAGTTAATCTGATACATTGAACTTTAAGCAGTTCTTTTTCTCAGTCCCTCTCTTTTTTCTTTCTTCTTTCATCTCTTTAATGTCTGGTAATTAACATAGAAGAGTCTGTGCTATCACTAAGAAAAAACTAAAATAGGATAAACATTAGTAAGACAAGATTCCCCATTTCAACACTTGGAAGTCTGGAAAGCCCAAACCGGCTTAACTTTAACATACAATGATGAAATGATTCACGTACTGTAACTCTCAATAACAGACAAAAGGAGAAATAAGGTATCTTTGAAAGATACGCAACGTCCACTAACACTGAATCTGAGATCCTCCCAAATAGGGAGTAGATAAGTTCTCTTGTGTAGGAGTCTTATAGTAAAAGATACTGATAGGTAGAAAAGGTGCAAGCTAATGCAATAGCTTCATCCTCTCTCAAGCAAGCCGAATTGTTTTTCTTACTTTTCCTATAGTTAAACTAATGCAATAACTCCATGTCAATCACCCTATTTTGAAGACATTAGCATCTAAATAGCATAGGACCCAAACTGAATTGGATGACCATATGTCAAAATGAAGATACAGACATGAACAACAATAGTAACATCGAAAACGTCCTTCCAGATCTAAATTGTTAGAAACAAATATGCATTTGACAAAGAACCTTGGTATCTATGCTAGAAATACAGATTATTTAGTCCTCTGATTAATCAAATGGAAAAAAGAAAGAAGGGAATTCGCTAGCTAATACCAACATCGAACACTCTATTAATTGTCTAATGTTAAAACAAGTCTAACAACAACAAAGTGGAAAAATATGAGTGTTCTGGTTCACAGAAACACCTGCTCAAATACATTTGAAGATCAAACATTAACACAGCTAGACGACATCAATCAAGCAACTATGCCTGTCTTAAACTAGTTGGCCCTACAAGGGATGCCAATCCTTGTATCACTGCTGTCCGAGCACACATAACTCCGGACTTCTTATGTGATCCAGCGGATAAGTGCTGGTATCATCGCATCCCTCACATAATAAGATTATTGTATGTTGGCCGCCTAGCTATTGCTCCCTACTCCTTAATCGCGGCTTGGACTGACTATACTTTGCAAAGATCAATATGACAACAACATTCATTTGAAAATAGGAAAAAAAATGATTAAGAGTTGTATAAAGGACAAAGCATACCTTTCAATTCCCCATTCTTCCCCATCTGATCAAGCTTCTCCACATATTTAACTATTCTAATTTGCTCAGCTGCGCTAAAGACACCCTTATGTAGCTCCAATCCATCAAGTATGTTCACGATTTTCCCATTCACCCTCTCCAAACAAATGAAATCCTTTTTCCTCTTCACATTACAGAATCTAATGTACTCTCGTTGCTCCCTTGACAATTCTGTTTTTGGCTTACTCTCCGGAGTAGTAATTTCCTCTTCAGACGCACCACTCACCTGACTACTCAAGGCAATTGACTCACTCACTTCCTCAGCTTGAAGCTCATCCTCCTGAGCCATATCTGCCCACGACATCTTCATTTTCAGGGTAGTCACAGGTAAGGATGAGCTGAATGCTTCACTTGTAGATGCCTCTCCAACAGGCCGAGAAAGGGAATCTGCGCCATCTATACAACTGTCAGATGAATGCCTGTCCCCGGAAGGCTCCTCAAATGGCTCCCCCCCACTAGTCCCGTCTTTCCAACTCCCCAATGAGTTTGTATCTGCATTATCATTCAAGTCACCACAATCATTCCAACTTCCAAGTGAATTGTTGTCACAATTCTCTTGACTCCCATTGCATCCATCCGAGTCACATCGTTCCGGAGTCAAAACACTGATATTCTTTGGTTGCTTCAAGCATTCTGCATCACCACCAACTTCTGCAATCATACCAACAAAATCTCTGATCAGAAAAACTCACTAAATCAACAACTTTCACACTTCATCATTAAAGTATAATCCCAAAACATAAGCAAGACAAAGCAGAATTCAATTTTGTTTGGCCCATCGTTATCTACCAAAGAAACTTTAACTTTGCATATGTTATCTACAACAATCTTCATAACTAAGTAATTACCCCCCCCCCCCCCCCCCCCCACACACACACAAGAAAAAAAAAACTTTCGTAATAAATTTAACCAAAAGTCAAATAAATAAACAAACTTGAATCAAGACGCTATCTCTAGAGAAAAAAAACTCATCCAAGCACAAAAAAGCAGGGAACTTAATGCAAATTGTGAGAATTAGTACATGAGCTACAGAGTTTATATCAATTGATTACACATGCATTAACACATATTAATGTAAAGAATACAAATAGAGAAAGAGAAAGAGAAATTACTAAAATTGAGGGATCGGATGCGATCGGAGAGGGTGTGGGTGCAGGAGTGGCAGAGGTCACGGGAGAGAAAGGGCAGCCAATTGGACAGAAACTCTGATGCGATTCGGAGCTCTTCGGGATTGTAATTAAGGAGGAATGGATCGGCCTTCTGAGTTCGCTGCTGGTCGGACTCGGACATGGCTGACGAGTCAACTCAGTGAATTGAAAGAATGTGCGAATTGTTTTGTTCAGTATAGATGCGGATTGTGGAATGGAGGAATTTGTGTGTGAAGCGCTGCAGCCTTTGAGAAGAAGAATAAGGTTTGTTGTTATTCTGTCGAATTAGCAGGGGTGTATTTGTCAATACATAGTGACAAAGATTAGGCGCGGTTACAGTATTAAATTTTTTGACAATACGAGCAGGCACCTTAAAAAAGGAAATTCTAGAAAGTGAGAAGAAAATTTGGAAAAACGGAAGTGGAAGAAAAGGGTAATTTTGAGTTTACTGACTGCACGTGTGAAGAATTTTGAATGCTCACCAGCACTCCAAATATAACAAAAAAAATAGTTTTCGAAAAATATTTTCTAAAATATATTTTTTGGAAATGATTTCTATAGAAGTTTTTAAGTGATTGGACGAAGAATAAAAAATATTTTCAAGAGAAGTATCTATTACAGATTGATATCTTAGCAAATCGAATAGTATTTTAATGACATTTTACAATATTAAAAGTTAACAGTAACATCTAAGTGCTGGTTGAAGTTGTGACGTTAAATTGTGAAGGAAAATAATTTAGACCTAAAAAGTATGGAAAATTATTTTCTTTAATTTGGTGAAAAATATATTCCTTGAAAACATTTATGGCAATCCAAACAAAATAACAATTGTTTTCCAGAAATATCTTTCATCCTACTAGACATACTGGTAACATGATTTTATTTAGTTATCATTTTTTAAAATATTTAATTTCAAGCAGCATATAAAATTGGAAGTATGTGATGACTAACACTGTGATTGGCATAAAATTCTAGGGGAAACAACTATCTAAGCAATTTTTTTCCTCAAAATTTTGAAAACGGCAAAGGGACAAATATATACTTCTACTATAACAACAACAACAACAATAACAACAACCCAGTATAATTCCACTAGTGGGGTCTGGGGAGGGTAGTGTGTACGCAGACCTTACCCCTACCCTGGGGTAGAGAGGCTGTTTCCAAATGACCCTCGGCATCCTTCCCTCCAAGAACTCCCCACCTTGCTCTTGGGGTGACTCGAACTCACAACCTCTTGGTTGGAAGTGGAGGGTGCTTACCATCAGAGCAACCCACCTTGTCATATACTTCTACTATAAGAAAAAGTTTAAATATATTCTTCGTTATATTGTATCTAAATATACCTCTATCGTAATACTATTAGTTCAAATATACACCTCTTATGTTGAGTTTGTCCAAGGTGGACATCCAATCCTACGTGGAACTGATATTTGATGAGGTGGATGCTATATGACATGTCATCTCAGCGTCCCGAATCCATATATAAAAGATTAAAATTTGAAATACAATATTTTTCATGGTAGCGGTAATGGTGGCAATAGTGGTGGAGGGGAAGGAAATTTTAGTGGTGGAAAAAAAATAGAAGGAAGGGGTATAATGAGTTAGAGGCTCTAAGATGGTAAGCCGCGTGACATCCACCTCATCAAATGTCAGTGCCACGTAATGAGTGCCTTTCCAACCATACCCCATGACCCCTTGGACACGCCCCGTGGCGTCCTGGCCAGCCTCCAAACGCCTGTCGCCACGGTCGGCCCCGTGGTCTCAGCAGCTCCAAGTGACAAGCGTGCATGTGCCTCTGTCGCCCCACCGATAGCCATCGCCAA
>AWOL01S0044623.1:22686-49879 GCA_000715115.1 Nicotiana otophora | reverse complement strand
ATTTGAGTTTTAAAATAAAATTTAAAGGATATTCAAGTTTTTAAAAATAATGAATGTTAAACTCAATAGAAGACCTCGGATCAGAAGCAACAAAGTCGATCCAACATGTATTATATCATAATTTATCATTGGTTAAATCACATTGTGCATGCNAAACTTTTTAAAATAACATTTCTAGATATTATATTAAAATATATTTGAGTTTTAAAATAAAATTTAAAGGATATTCAAGTTTTTAAAAATAATGAATGTTAAACTCAATAGAAGACCTCGGATCAGAAGCAACAAAGTCGATCCAACATGTATTATATCATAATTTATCATTGGTTAAATCACATTGTGCATGCATTTCTTTATCTTATTTCGTGTCATAATCCCTCCATATGTCTATTGGTTCGAAATATTATAAATTTTAAATTATTTGTTCTATCAAAATTTGACAACACCAAAAAGATAAAAGAAAAATACATGCATAAATACAATTTATACGTAGTAGAGTACTTTTTATATGACAAAAATATTTGCGGAAAAATATTTTCTTGAGAGGAGTTATGTTTGGTAATCAAACATGAGAAAATATATTTTATAATAGTCATTAGAGATAAAGGAATAGTTGTAAACTTTTGAATTTTATATTTTTATCCAATATGTAATTGTTGTGTTCAATTCAAGTTTTAATCATTTAGGTGTATAATAATTCTGATTTAATAATTCTCTATAAGTATTTATACTAATCTCCAACCATGGACGTTGGTATCCATAATTACCAAGTATTATTTATGAGACTTTGGGTTGAAATAGACTAATTTTTCAATGGACTAATATTCATAGTTGTATTCTTTTGGTTTATTCTTTCTTCAATATGGAATATATTTTTTTAATAAGAAAAGGATTCATATAAAGTCTTAAAAAGGCGAACAACATTTCTCTAAGGGCTTTCATGCATCGTATCATTACATACAAAACTTTAAGATTAAACATTATGAAATATTCTTTATAAACTAATTAGAAAAATTACATATAAAAGTAAAAGTGCCTCAAAAATGAAGAAATGTTGTCCTACGACAGCCCTTTGATGCCTAATTATTGGATCCATAGAAACTAAATTACAATGACTTTTAATTTGCTAGGTAAAATCTCTAGGTTTTTACTATTTAATATGATACAACAACAACAACAACAACCACCACCCAGTATAATCCCACTAGTGGGGTCTGGGGAGGGTAGTGTGTACGCAGACCTTACCCCTACCCTGGGGTAGAGAGGCTGTTTCCAATAGACCCTCGGCATCCTTCCCTCCAAGAACTCTCCACCTTGCTCTTGGGGTGACTCGAACTCACAACCTCTTGGTTGGAAGTGGAGGGTGCTTAATATGATGTGCTTTTGAAATTATGAGTAAATAGACAAAGAAAATGTATATAAGGTAAAATTATATATAGTTCAAATAGACAAAGAAAATTTTATTAATAAAATAAAGACTCCTAATCCACAAATAAGTTTAAAAGGCTCATTTTTCACGCAATATATTTTATAAACAATTAGTCCTAATAAGTTAGTACCGAAACTTTTCTAACTTTCCAACGTCAAAACTTTATTAACTAAAGAAAAATTAAAACTTATAGGCATAATTTTATTAACTAAAAACACCTCCTCGGAAACCGAAAAGAAGAAATTTGGTACTCCTAAATATTAATAGAGTTGAATGTAAAATATTAGGAGAATAATTAAATGACTATCCTAGATAGTAGGCAATCAATTAAATGACTATTCCTAAATATTAGGGAAATAACAAACATTCCTAGTTTAACAATATTAGGAGAATAATTAAATGACCATTCCTAAATCGTAGGAGATTAATTAAATGTCTATTTATAAATATTAAGAAAATAATAAAATGACTATTTCGTCCAGCGTGAACTCAATTTTTAAAAGATAAAAAAGGCGAATGACATTTCGCTAAGGACTTTCGTGCTTTTAATATAGTATAGTTAGATAGATAGATATAGTTTTTAGGGTACGCGTGTTGCGCATGTACCTTGTGTTAATGTGTATAAAATTTTTAAAATAATTACATACATTTTAAACGAATTGTTTTTTTGAGTTATCATAAAAAACAAATATTAAAAACAATTCTTTAAAATAATGGTTGTTCGGGTATATATATGTTCCTATATATACGCGACAATTCCCTATTTTAATTTGTACATGAGTGTGATTTTATTTTAGGACTCCTTAATTATATACATAACTACAACGTTTGTTGTATATATTTCCTTATCTAATCATATAAGTGTTACTCCCTCTGTCTCATATTATCTGTCATAATTTTTAAAAATAATTGTATCAAATTATTTGTCATTTTAGAAGTTCAAAGCAAAATAAATAATATTTTTCCAATTTTATCATTAATAGTATTATTCTTGAAAATGAAGATATCACATAAATAGAGTAAATATTCAAAATAAGGGTAAAATAGTCAAAAAGCACTCATAATTAATGTTCTTAAGGGACGTGTAAAAGAGAAATACGACATATAATTTGAGACGGAGGGAGTAAGTATTATTTAATGGTTGTTCTATCATTTCAATTGATTTTATATATGTAAGGCAACTTGCATAAGCCTAACTATTTAAGTTAGCGTTCAATTTTATGTATTTATTGGCTTATTGGAATTGAAGTGATAAAATTTAAATAGATTTTAAAATATTAAATATTTTGACTTTTTACCTACGTGAAATATGAGTTTACTATTCATCTTTATTCTCTTCTCCTTTCTTTTTATATGCTTTGTAACTCATGAAACAAGAATTTTACGTGAACTAGGCCTTAAGTTTACCAATGTAATAAGAAAAGCATTATAGTTTAGATGCAATACAATTAAAATAAGGAAATATATATACACATAAAATATAAGTTGATTTAAAACTCCTCAAAATTAGGGGGAAAATTAAATGTTGATAATTTTTAAAGTAAGCAATTTAAGTTGGCAATAAACTAGTATTGTTAATTATCAAACGTAAGAAAAACTAATAGTGAACTAAGTAGACATAGATTGAATTTCTAACTAATTCTTTTTTAATGAAATGCAATGGTCCAAACAACCTGTACAAAACCTGTAACTTAACTCAAATTTAAAATCTTTCAAATCTAAAACATGAAATAGAAAAAGATAAAATAATTGAGAAGTTAGTGTAGAAGATTTTAAGATAAAGATCAAATAAAAACTGCCTTATATATAAATAAAATCCAAACCATTGTCAAGAAAAAATCAGGGGCGGACTCAAGATTTTGTGCAAGCAGATTCAATCTTAGAAGTACGTAACTTTAGTCGTAAAATAGTTGTCAAGTGGGTTCAAATAAAAGATTTATACAAAATTTACGCAGCTTTAATCCTAATTTAAATATATACATAACATTTCTTTTTGATAAAGCGGGTGAAGCGGGTTCAGTTGAACCCGCTTGCCACCACGTGCGTCCGCCACTGCGAAAAATACTGCTAGCTATGATATATTCAATAATAATGCAGGAACAACTTTTACTTCTACTATATGTGTGTGTGTTTTGACGAGACCAGTCTTTGCTTGATTTTAGAATATTATCAAATTTTCTTCACAAGATCCCTAACGTGGTTACAATTGCAAATTTTATGGCTGGTTAATTATCATATCACGGCTCCTTTATTACACATGATGTCTGTAATGGATCCGCCTAAAAAAGAGAGTTGCCGGACTTTAAGCAAAAGAAAACTTTAAGCTAGTCAATAAAATAAACTACCAAAAAATAATAAGAGACATATTAATGGTTTTTTACTTTTCTTTCTTCTTTGCGACGCTTTGCATATTCTTTCTAACTGATCCTCATGCTTAGTAACAACCAGAGTTACTAAGTAGTTTATATTCCTAGTTGGTCAAATATCAAAGAGTTAAGTACAACTCAGAAAGTAATTCCTATCATGATTAAAAAGTCAATCCGAGCATGAATAAATGTAAATTGCTTATATTCAAAGAAAGAGACCTGGAAACCAAAACTTGGAATGATAGCTCTTTCATGGAAGTGTTTGTCTATACAGTTTGGATAATGAAAGAATTTATGGTTAAAAAAAAATTAAATGACTATTCCTATATATTAGAAAAATAAATTAATGAATATTCCTAGATATTAGGAAAATAACTAAATGACTATTTTGTACAGTGTGAACTCTGTTTTAGAAAAGCAAAAAAGACGAACGACATTTCGCTAAGAGCCTTGGTGCTTTTAATATAGTATAGATATAGATATAGATATAGATATAGATAGATAGATATAGATATAGATAGATGTATAATATGTGTATATTCGTACATAATTATTCTATAATCGATGTATATAGACTAGAAAAAGTAAACAATAGTAAATTCGATCGGCTATTTGTGTAAAGATCTCATGATATTAATGGGTCAAATATAGGTTGAGCCCATACAATAGCCGCTNTAATTGGAGAAAAAACACTATTATGAAAGATTAAAGAATAAATAAGAATAAACTAGCCAAATAACTCTCATTATTTTAAAAAAAGAGTAAATAATAAATGAGGATAAACTAGTCAAGAATTAATGCTATATATAATACTCCATCCATTTTATTTAGCATTTAGCTTGTATAACAAGGTAAGAATTTTGAACTATTGGTCGTTTGGTTACAAAAAATAAGGGATAATGATTTTGGAATAAAATATGGGCTAAAATATATTTGGTTAAATTTGGTATAATATATGTATAATCTATGTATATTGACTAGAAAAAGTAAACTAAATTCGATCGGCTATTTGTGTAAAGATCCCATGATATTAATGGGTCAAATATAGGTTGAGCCCATACATTAGCCGCTGCAGAATGGGATGTTAACCCAGAAATAAGTACTATAACCCTAAGTTTACTCTCCTTTTCTGTTTCAGTTACAAACACACCTAATCCCACGTTCGGTACTTCAAGTGAGTTGCAACAGAAGATTTCCTTCTTATGATTTGATAAACTAGAAGGAATCAACAAGCGAAGGACTTCATATTTAATTAATATTTTTTTCCTTGACAAACATACCCGATCCCATTGATTAATTTCCAGGAATTAAACCAAGGTTGGGAATCCTAAATTGTTGTAGTTTCATATCTTCGTTTCCTAGTTGAAGTTGGTTTTGTATGTTATAAATATGTGTGAATAATTATTAGAAGCCTCTTACCATAGCTTTCTTCAATCTCCGTTGTTCAAATTGTTTGATCGACATAAGTATTGTTTGAAAGGTTCACACCATAGCTTTCTTCAATCTTTGATGTTCGTTTTTCGAATTAACATATACCAATGGGAAGTCGCATTGAAGAGGAAATCTTGAGCAGGCTACCAGTGAAGTCTCTTCTTCGATTCAAGTGTGTTTCTGAATCTTGGAAGACATTAATCTCTGAACCTCACTTTAAGAAGAAGCATCTCAATCATGCGAAGAATCAAAATCCCCCAAAAATGCTTATCGGCCAAACATGCCCTAAGGATGATACTTTTTACTTCTATTCTTCCTCTTTGTCGTCGCATCGTATCGTTGAGGATGTTCGGAATCTTGATTGCCCTTCAAACTTTGTTCCGGGCTTCTGCAAGATCTATTGTTGTTGCGATGGCTTGTTTTTAATTGGGATTGATAATACACCTAATTATTCAATATTGTTGTTGTGGAACCCCTTAACAAGAGAATCAATAGTACTTCCCGACCAGAATAAGGATTCCAATTATTCTATTTATGGATTGGGATATGACCCAACTAGTGATGACTATAAGGTGTTGAAGGTTGAGGAGGATGAAGATTATGAGAATGACGAGGATGGTGAAATATCCAATGAAATTCTCTCACTAAAAAGTGGTTCATGGAGAGAAATTAGTGACAGCAACGATAAGGATTATAACTGTTTGTCATCGACCGACAGTATGGACTGTCTGGCATTTGTACATGGAGCATTTCATTGGCATGGTTTTACAGAAAGAAATGGCTTTCTGTTTTCTGTTATTTCATTTAATATTTCAAATGAGCAGTACGGAGAGGTACCGTTGCCAGAACGAATGTGCTTGCCGTCTGACATGATCGACCATGGCGTAGCAGTGTTGGGAGGAATGCTCTCTATAAATTGTGTTTACTGCAGTGGAACTACTTTTTTTGATTTATGGGTAATGAAAGACTACGGCGTAGAAGAATCTTGGATTAAATTATTTATCATCACAGATGCCAGGATTCCTTCCATCATACCAATCGTACCCAAGTATATGTTTGCTGATGGTGAAGTCTTATTCAGCTGCGGAAGAAGAACCGAATTTATTACATCCAAAGGACCATATGGATTTAGCAATCTAATATGGTCTCTAGCTAGTGATGACATTGACACATGTGGATATGTTTATACGGAAAGTTTGATCTTTCCAGAAGTAAATCACTAGGTTGTCTTGCTTACTTAGTACTTGCGTTTGCTCATGTATGATTTTTAATTTCGTACTAATTCTTATTTCATTTCATATGAGTGTACACTAGTTTTAGCTTACTCTTCCAAATATTTGTAAATAATGATAATTTAGCATCTAATTTTAACCAAATGTATGTGCTATTCTAACATCGAAATAAGAGTTTTACCTTCTATATCGTTGTCTTCCTCAACCTGCGATGGTGTACTAAGTACTATTTATGAGCCTACTTATTCAAATTTTAGATAAATGTAAATTAGTGCAATATCTTATTTTCCAAATTCATTCATTAGTCAAAGCTAATTGGTGCTTTACAGTTTACTCTTGTTTACGTCTGTAGCTGGATTGACAGATCAAATCCTCACACTTTTCCAATTTCTTGTGTTGATTAAATAATAAATTTATATAAGAACAGTAAATAGAACAGTAGAAAGTCACGTGAGGATTTAGTTCCAATTCCACTAACCCTGTCATTAGCAAAAGAAAAACAAATTACTATCAGATAAGCTCAAAGAGAATTAAGACACAAATTATTGTTAGTTTCTAGCTCTTCTAATCAAACTATAAGTGAGATTAGTGACCTATAATTAAAACAAGTGACTAAAAATTATTTACACAGATACGGTGAATAAGTTAAATAATCTATCCTTTTAATAAGTTACCTTGTAATTACACAGTGTAATTATCACCAATTATCACTTGAATTGGAAAGTATAATTATACCTTCTTAAGTATACCTAATTTTATGCTAACCAAATAATAATTTGACCACAAATATATCAAACCGTGTAATTACGTCCAATCATACTCAAATTGAAAGTTTTTTCCCCTTCTCCTTAACTCACATCGCTAGAGAAACAAGTAAAACATCACTTTTAACACCAAAGACCAGACTTCCCACCTTCGTCTCCGTCCTCTCACTGCTAAAATATAAGTCACCAAAAACACCACCACTAAAAACCTTCAGTTACCATTTTTTGAGGGAACACACTACATATCTTTTTCATAACCTAGCAAAAATATTACATCACTACCTTTACTTCTCTTCGCGCCTATATCACCCATTATGTAACCTATTTTCAGCGCTGGCAAGAGCAACTGAACCTTCACTTTGAAAATTTTGCCCAACTTCATTAACCTGCTCTCGCAAATGAACTTTTTTTTCATGATTTCTTAATAATAGAAAAAGCTGAGAAATTTTAAGAATAATGATATATTTTTGCTAATAATTGAGCTGAGGTTGATTGTGTAGACTAGTAATGTTGGGTTTTGGTAGATATGTAAATAGGAAATGGAGGAAAAAGAAATGTAGGGATATGATTTTTTTTTAAAAGGTGAGTTGCTCTGATGGTAAGCACCCTCAACTTCAACCAAGAGGTTGTGAGTTCGAGTCACCCCAAGAGCAAGGTGGGGAGTTCTTGGAGGGAAGGATGCCGAGGGTCATTTGGAATCTGCGTACACACTACCCTCTCCAGACCCCACTAGTGGGATTATACTGAGTTGTTGTTGTTGTTCTTTTTACAAAGGAACTTTGTTCCGCATTATAAAGCACAAGCAAGATTGTTCTACACTTATACTTATATTCTATATTTAGAAGCGCTTCTTCTAGCTCGTAGAGTGTTGAGAGGAAGCAAATCTTGCGTATCACTCGGCTCGGCTTCAACTTCGAATAAACGATCTGATTGGTTAATATACTAGTTTGGACCAAGTTTATTTATCGTCTTATGTGATTTATTTTACCTTTTTCATTATTTTCGTCTGAAACTAAACTTTTTTCATGAACAAGCATCTTTTGCACGTGTGGAAACTCCAATCCATTGGTTATAAATTTAGAGGCGTGGCCTTATTTTTCCCCAGCAAAATCTATCCTTTTTTTTTTTGTATTTTTGCATAATTTTTAAAAGCAAAATGTAAGTGTCCAGTGTGTAATTTATTCTACCATTTGACTTAACAAAAGTTTTATAATAGTGCCTTAAAATTCGCTAACAAAAATGCCCTTCAGAGGTTCTGCGATCGCACAATTCCATGTGCGGTTTTGCTTGTCTTCTGCAGTTGGAGAGCTTCTGCAGCCCCATAATTCCATTTGTGGCTGCACTTAAACTTCTGCGGCCGCACTTTTCCTTTTGCGGCTGAACTTTTGGAAAGGCTTCACACGTGGTCATTTTGCACCTTCTCTGAACTTTTTGAATTCTTGTCAGTGAGACCAGGTTATACGGTCGCATAATTTGATATGCGGACTGCACTTGTTAGCAATCTTCTGAGGCTTAGGTATCTGCTCTGCGACCGCAGGTGTATTTCTGTGGACCGTATTTTCTTCTGCGAACCTCAGTTTGGCCTGTTGTACTCCTTCTTGCCTTTTTGAGCTGGGACACTCCTTTTTGAGTTAGAATTCTTTATAAAGGTCCAATTCTCCAACACGCAGCAATTTTGTATAATTTTATTAGCTTTGGGAACAAGAATCAATACTTTCGGACTAAAACTATAGCAAGAAGATATAAATAAGTGGTTAAAATCTATAGTTATCATTAACTACCATCAATACCAATTTTAAATATGTTACTTACTTCGAACAAGCCAAAACAATACTCTAAAAATGCTACCCCGCGCAAATCGACCTCCAAGCGGCTCGAAATTAGCCAAAAGCAACTCAAAACATCAAATAATGCCATAGAAAACAAACTCAAACGATAAATGTCAAATCTTTAATCAAATACTCAAAGTCAACCAAAAATTCAACCCGAGCACGCACCTTAGAACCTGACAAAACTAACAAATTCCTATAACTCATTCGAATAGGAGTCCAACCATATAAATTTCATCCAATTCCAACTCCGAATCGATGTCCAAAACTCAATTAATTACTTTAGAAAAGTTTAGACAAAAACTCATAATTCCTCTTTTAGATTCATAATCAAAATGCCAAAATCGAAGATGGAATCATGTAAAATAATCAAATCCGAGTAAAAAATATTTATCACAATCCAAATTGTGAAAATTGCCTCCAAAATCTCACAAATCCGAGCTCTAGATCTCAAAATGTTATAAAATAACTCAACCCTCGAAATATATAAAATCTTCCGAGGGATGTCGCATCTGCGACCCAATATCCGCTTCTGCGGAATCGCATATGCGTCCACCAACCCTATTCTGTGAAAATGCCTCACCTCACCCACAATCGCTTCTGCGACAATAGTTGCGCTTCTGCGCTCTAGTGACCGCTCCTGTAGACGCGCAGATGAGCCCAACATTCCTCTTTTGCGGTCTTCTCCTTTTCTAGACTTGCTTCGCTTCTACGCCCACTTGTCCGTATATGTAGACACTGCACCTATGCCCATAGCTCCGCAGGTGCGATCACACCAGATCCCTGCCAAAAATCAGCATTAACCAACATGTTCCAAATTGATCCGAAACTCACCCGAGCCCCTCAGGACCTTCGTCCAATCTTGCCAAAAAGTCCCAAAACATAACACAGACCTACTCGAGGCCTGAAATCCTGTAAAATGACATCAAAATCATGAATCGTCGATCAAGAACAATCTCTTAAGTTCATTAAACATCAAACTTCGGACCAAGCATCCTTTCAAGCCTAACCAATCTGAAATCTAACAAAACTTTGCACACAAGTCCCGAATAATAGAACGAACATATTCCAACTTTCAGAACAACCATTTGAACTCGCTAATATCAAAGTCAACTCCCGGTCTAACCTATGAACCTTCCAACCTTTAAATTGCCAACATTCGCCAATTAGAGCTAAAACCTTCTATAAACATCCAAATGAGAATTTGGACATACTCCCAAGTCTAATATCACCGTCTAGACCTAACGAGACTATCAAAACTCTGATCCGAGATCAAATATATAAAAAATCAAACTTGGTCAACTATTCTAACTTAAAGCTTTTAAAATGAGAACCATTCTTCCAAACCAATCCCGAGCTACTTGTAAATCAAAAGCGACACACAAGTCATAATACATCATATGAAGATACTCATGACCTCAAATCACCGAACTGAATGCAAATATTCAAAATGAACGGTCGGGTCGTTACAAAAAGAATATTACCTAATCGAGGATCTTTTCAAGCTGAATGTAATTGTTGTTCAAATAAACAAAGTTGAAGCTTCTTCTTACTTACTTGAGTCAATTAAGTTATTACATGAACATTTAAGTCACGTCAACTTTAAAACTATGCGAAAAATAATTAACTTGAAAGTGTTACCTAAGTTTAAATATAAAGAGTCAAATATGTGGAATCAAAGTATATCGCATCTGTATAAGTAGTTGAAAGAAATTTTAATCCTTTAGACTTAATTCACATAGATATTTTTTATATGAAGTCAATACCATCTCATTGTGAAACAAGTATTTCATAACTTTTATTGACGATAGTACTAGATATTGTTATACTTACTTATTTAGTAGTAAACGTGAAGCAATTGATGTATTAAAACAATACAAAAATAAAAATAAAACGCACTAAAAAAAATAAAATAATGAAGTGATAGGAGTGGAGAATATGAAACTTGTTTAAATATATTTGGAATATGATATTATTCACCAAACAACATGCCCTCACTAGCTACAATCTAATGGAATTGCGAAAAGCAAAAAAGAAAAAACACTTTAAAGGAAATAGTGAATACCTTGTCGATAAGTTCTGGTTTACCCCATAGCTTTGTTAGGGAAGCTATTCTTACATCTAACCTATTAATCGAGTCCTCCCTTAGAAAAACACAATCTATTCCATATGATAAAGGAGAAAGCTCAACTTGAAATACTTCAAAATATGGGGGTGCTTAGCTAATGTACAAGTTTCTAAACTCAAAAGGATAAAATAGAACCGAAAAACTATTATTGTGTTTTCATTGGATACTGCAACCAATAGTAAGGTATATCATTTTCTAGTTCATAAATCAGTAAATCCATATATTCACACTAAATAAGATAATACAATCAGATAATATTGAATTTTTTGAAATTATACATCCATATAAAAAGAAATGTGAGTCATCTAGCGAAAGTCTAAGCAACCTGGGGAAGAAACAAAGAAAAATACACCTAATAAGGAGAATCCAAGACATAGTAAACGTCAAAGGACATTTACTTCATGTGGACTAGATTTTCTAAAATTCTTATTGGAAAATGAGCCTTAAATATTTAAACAAACTATGTCTTCCTCGGAAGCATACTTTTGGAGAGAGGAAGTCAACAGTGAGATGGAATCCATTTTAAATAACCATACTTGAGAATTGGTTGGTCTTCCTCTACGGAACAAATATTTAGGTTCTAAGTAGATTTTCAAAAGAAAATGAAGAGTTGATTGCACCATTGATAAATATAAGGCAATACTTACCGTCAAATAGTTTAGACAATGAAAGATTTGGGTTATTTTGATACTTACTCGTCGGTAATAAGGGTTACATCCATTCAAGTATTAATAGCATTAGCCAATGTGTACAGTCTTGAAATTCATTAAATGGTTGTTAAAATAAACTTTTTACATGGAGATTTGGAGAATAAAATTTATATGAAACAATATGAAGGGTTTATGGTTCCCAAAACAAACAAGAATTTATGTCGACTTGTTAAGTAACTTTACGGACTAAAAGAAACATCCAAATATCAGCATCCGAAATTTGACCAAACAATATTGTCAAATGGTTTCAAAATTAATGACCATGACAATTATGTTTACATTAGAATACAACTAATCAAGTAGTTATTGTTTGTTTATATATGGATGATATGTTGATAATGAGTAACGACACTACTCACATAAATACTACTAAGCGCATGCTTACTAGTAAGTTTGATAAAGACTTAGGAGTTGACGACTTAATATTGGGAATCAAGATCCATAAGACTACTCATGGTCTAGTATTATTATAATCTCATTACATTAAAATTGTACTTGAAAAGTTTTAATATTTGGATTTCAAAGTTGCAAGAACTCCAGTTGATTTAAACCATACTCTTGAAAAGAACAAAGGCCAAAGTAAGTCTCAATTGAACTATGCTCAAGTGTTGGGAAGCTTGATGTATATCATAAAGTGTACACGATCTGATATAACTTGTGTGATAAGTAAACTACATCGATACACAACTAATCGCAACAAAACTCATTGGATGGCAATGAATGAGTTTTGGATAGTTAATATACCCAACATTATGTTCTGCACTATGATAAGCATCTTGCGGTTATTGAGGGGTATAGTGATGCAAATTGGATCACTAGATCAACTGAAACTAAAATCGCAAGTGAATATACTTTTACCCTTAATGGCGGAACAGTGTCTTGAAGCAGATATGCATTGCCGCTCTACAATGCAGATTGGGTTCATAACTTGAGACAAAAATGGTAAAGAAATTGATTGGCTTCAGAATTTCTTAAAATACATTGCATTTTGGCCCAAGCCATTGGACCCTATATATATACATTGTGATAGATAATCAACAACAGAAAAGGCTAAGAGTGTCTGTAACGACCCGCCCGATCGATTTGAGTATTATAACCATGTTCATCTATTTACTGCTCAATTTATGCTTTACAACTGTTTTATGACTTACCGAGTTAGTTGGTTCGGGTCCGGAAGGATTTCAAAGTGAAATGAGATACTTAGTCTCTTAATTGCAAACTTAAGTTAAAAAAGTTGACCGGATATTGACTTATATGTAAACGACCTCGAAATTTAATTTTGATGATTCCAATAACTCTGTATGGTGATTTTACCATATCCATAAAATTATTTGGAGTTCCCTAGTGGAATTAGGCTTGAAATGACGAACGTGAATTTTTTAGGAAGTTTGACCGGGGGGTTGACTTTTTGATATCGGGGTCGAAATCTGATTCTGAAAATTTTAATTGATCTGTTATGTCATTTGTGAATTGTGTGCAAAATATAAGGTCAATCGGACTTGATTTGGTAGGTTCCGACGTCGTTTGTCGAAACTTAAAATTTTAAAGTTCATTATGCTTGAATTGGGGCATGATTCATGGTGTTTTCATTGTTTGAGGTGATTTGAGGGTTCGACTAACTTTGTATGATGTTATGGGACTTGACGGTATGTTTGGTTGAGGTCCCGGGAGCCTCGGGTGAGTTTCAGATGATCAACGGATCAATTTTGGACTTGGCATTCCAGCTGAAGAATGTTGGTTTTCTGTGAGAGGTTTCCTTCTACGAGAACGCATGAGAATGTCCTCGATCGTGTAGCCTTGTTTGAGGCAGTGACGATTTGGTTCTTCACGATCGCGTGAAGAGGGTTGCGATCGCGTAGCTGTGCGAGTTTATTATTCGCGAACGCGTGAAGAAGATCCCGTTCGCGTAGAGTAAGTGGAGTAGAAGTAGAGGTCACGCATTTTGTGCTTCGCGATCGCGTGGACGATTTCGCGTTCGCATAGGCCTGTGAGGGTGAGCTTCGCGATCACGTGGAAAAGTCCGCGATCACGTAAGGTTAAATCTGGGAAGTGGAAATATGTGCTTCGCGATCGCGTGTGGTTATCCACGATCGCGTAGAGCAAATTACTGGGCAAAGAGTTTAAGTTATGCCATTTTTACCGATTTGGAGCTCGAATAAAGGCAATGTTTGGGAGACTTTCAGAGAAAACAAAGGGGTAAGTGTTCTTAACTCAATATTGATTAAATTACTCGAATCCATGGTTATTTTTAGCATTTTGTTAGGTGAATTAAGTTGGAAAATTTAGAAAACCCTATTGGTTTAATTTGAAGATTTGAGGGTCGGGTTGAGGTCAGATTTTGGTAAAATCGGTATGGTTAGACTCGTGTTTGAATTGGCTTTCAGATTTTATAACTTTTGTCGGGTTGTGAGACGTGGGCCACACCGGCGATTTTTGAGCTAAATTTCGGATTTTGTCGGAAAACTAGTATTTTCTTATGGAATTAATTCCAATAAATTTTATTGACTGAATCGAATTAGTTATGACTAGATTTGAGTCATTTGGAGAACAATTCACGAGAAAAAGACATTGTAAAATAAAGAATTACACGGCTTGAGGTAAGTATCAGTTTTAAATTTGGTCCTGAGGTTATGAAACCTCGTATTATATGTTATGTGATCGGTTTTGAGGTGACACGTATGCCCTATTGGTCCTGGACGTGCACTGTAGGAATTGTGACTTGGTCAAATTCCATGGGACTGTGTAGTTGAATTATCTATTGATATCCGTACATTCTCTACGTGTTAGGTTAAAATTGAACTGAGACTCGTATTAAAAATCATGCTTAGACATATGTTATTATTATTGGTACCCACTGGGGTCATTTCGGTGGTTGAATTATATATTCAAACTATAATTTCATACTCAGTCATGTTTATTTATTTCATATCATATCTCAGTCTCTTTTGCTATTTATTAAAACATCATATTATCAATTTTGGGTTGATTATCATGATTTCTGAGAGCCCGAGAGACTGGAAAGGTTGATGATTGAGTAAGGCCTAGGGACTAATTGTGAGGATATTTATGGATCAGACTGCACACCGCAACATATTTTTATTGATTTATGCCATGATTGGCTTGATATAACGCTTGGGCTGAATGAGTCCCTCCGAAGTCTGCACACCCCCTAGTGAGCGCAGGTACCTACTGAGTGCGAGTGTCGAGTGATGAGTGACTGTGAAGAATGAGCGACTGTGAGGAATGAGTGATTGTAAGGAAGGAGTGAATATGAGTTTGGAGTGAATGGGAGGACTAATGACTGTTACTCTAAGAGGATGCATTGATTTTATTATTTGCTGCATTTCAGTTGTCATATATCACTATTTTTGGAAATTTCGAAAAACATATTATTTTCTGTTTCGGTTAAACTTAATATGAAATTTCAGTGAAATCTTAAATGTTGAACTTGAGAGTATGCCTACTCTTTTATATTGGAAAGTACTGTATTTGAACTTACCTGAGAAGCTCGTCACTACTTTCAGTTATTTAATTATTATTATTACTTACTCAGTTGGTTGTACTCATACTACATCCTGCACATCGTGTGCACATCCAGGTGATCCTGGATACAGTGGGTGTTGATTCTTTCACACAGTCGAGTTTTCGTAGATTCAGAGGTAGCTGCCATATTTCGCAGACCTTGTCTCTCCTTCCCTATCCTTTTGTTTATTGTATTTGGTCTGAGATTATTATAGACCATGTTTTCCAGACTTGTAATGTATAGATGCTCATGTACTCAGTGACACCAGATTTTGGGAGTCTGTGTATCGGTATTTGCAAGACTTGTGGATTGTGTTAAATATTATATTTTCAAACTTAAAAGAAATTGTGGTTTATTGAGGTTGTTGGCTTGCCTAGTATCGAGATAGACACCATCACGACAAATTAGAATTTTGGGTTGTGACAGTATTATGTATAGCAAAATTGTTTATCAAATACGAAGAAAATATAATACCATTAAACAACTAATCTCTAGTGAAATTATCACAGTTGAATGTTGATAACTATGTAACGTCAAAGGATAATGTATTGGACCCACTTACAAAAGGCTTAACTAGAGAGGTGGTTGAGAAATTATTGAAGAAAATGTGACTATAGCTGAGGACAAGTCATCATGTCGGTAGCTCTACCTAGAAGATTGGAGATTCCAAGATCTAGGTTCAAAAATATCAAATAAAGTTATGATTGACGGTTCAATATTGTCAAATAAAATTTTGGTCCATTATCGTGATGAAAATAATATGCAATAATAAGTATAAAGCCTTACAATGTTTTGATAATTGTTAAGTTTGATGTGGTATTATCAAATAGTATATCTAAGGGACTACACATTGAGGAATTACCTATTTAAGCATGAAGTATAATTGTGTAAGACTAGTTTTCTATGCATTTATGTAATCAAGAGGTGTTCATGGATAAAATGAATACAACAATGAGAATTAAAGACGGTTAAGAGTTAATTGTGTAACTTATGTTGTCTAGGTATACAACAAAGGTCAACGGTTCAAAGATGCCAAATCTACCGATTGATCAAATGTATCTTATATATGTTTACTAAGGAAAGTTTAAAGAAAATTCCACATATCCTTATGTGATTAATCCTTACTTACAATCGTACAGTTTTTTCATGCATGTTTTTCATCATATTGTCATTCCCCATTCATGTAGGGAATTTTTGAGTTTTGGTAAAAGTTTGAATGAAAAGTGGAGGAAAGTAAAAAATTTCTTCATACAAAGGAACTTTCCCCTTCATTGAAATGGAAGAGAAGATTCATTGTATTTATATATAGAAACACTTCCTCTAGTTCTTAAAGAATTGAGAAGAAAGAACAAGTCTCGCAATGTCGTTATCGTCACTTTCTCGGTTCGGAGGACTGAATGACTGTTACTCTAAGAGGATGCATTGATTTCATTATTTGCTGCATTTCAGCTGTCATATATCACTATTTTTGGAAATTTCGAAAAAAACATTATTTTCTGTTTCGGTTAAACTTGATATCAAATTTCAGTGAAATCTTAAATGTTGAACTTGAGAGCATGCCTACTCTTTTATATTGGAAAGTACTATATTTGGACTTAGCTGAGAAGCTCGTCACTACTTTCAGTTCTTTATTTATTATTATTACTTACTGGGTTGGTTGTACTCATACTACACCCTGCACATCGTGTGCACATCCAGGTGATCCCAGATACAATGGGTGTTGATTCTTTCACACAGTCAATTTTTCGGAGATTCAGAGGTAGCTGCCATGTTTTGCAGACCTTGTTTCTCCTTCCCTATCCTTTTGTTTATTGTATTTGGTCTCATATTATTATAGACCACATTTTTCAGACTTGTAATGTATAGATACTCATGTGCTCAGTGATACCAGCTTTTGGGAGTGTGTGTATCGGTAGTTACGAGACTTTTGGATTGTGTGTAAATATTATATTTTCAAACTTAAAAGAAATTTTTGTTTATTGAGGTTGTCGGCTTGCCTAGTATCGAGATAGGCGCCATCACGACAGTTTAAGATTTTGGATCGTGAGAAGTTGGTATCAGAGCCTAGGTTATATAGCTCTCATGAGTCATGAGTAGTTTTAGTAGAGTCTTGCGGATCGGTACTGAGACATCTGTGCTTATCTTCGAGAGGCTGCCTAACCCTTAGAAAAATTTTAGTTTCTTGTATTTTATCGTGCGAATTGTTGATACCGTAAACTAAATTTCTGTTATTCTATTCTCTTAGAAATGGTGAGGACACGTACTACCGAATCGGACGGTCAACCACCAGTGCCACCAGCTAGGGTCGTGAGAGGCCGGGGCCTGTGGTAGAGGCCGGGGCCGAGGTAGAGGTCTAGGTGTAGCTCGTACAGCAGTTGGAGCAGCACCTGTAGTATCACCAGTTGCTCCAGCTCAGGAGCATATTCCAAATATGGCTGAGCCGACAGGACCAGCTCAGGCACCAGTTGTGCCCATTAAGATTCCAGGCCTTCAGGAGACTTTGGCCCGGATATTGACAGTTTGCACTAGCCTTGCTCAGGTGGTTTCGGCTCAAGCCGCACCTGCCACTTCTCAGGCCGGGGAAGGTACTCATACCCCCATTGCCCGTACTCCAGATGAGGTGGTGTAGGGACTTCAGATACCGGGGGCACTACCAGCCCAGCCGGCTGCAACTATTCAGGCTTCGGTAGTCCCCGTTATGGCAGATGATGAGCAGAGGAGACTTGAGAGATTTGGGAGGCTTCGACCTCCATCATTTAGCAGTGCTGAGTCAGAGGATGCTAAGGGTTTTCTGGATAAGTGCCAGCGGATGCTTCGGACAACGGGTATTTTGGAGACCAGTAGGGTCTCGTTCACTACTTTTCAGTTTTCTGGGGCTGCTTTCAGATGGTGGGAGACTTATGAGAGGCACAGGCTGGACGATGCTATACCACTTACATGGCAAGAATTCTCCGTTCTCTTTTTGGGGAAGTTTGTGCCGTAGTCTTACAGAGAGGAGCTGTGCAGACAGTTTGAGCAGTTACGTCAGGATGGTATGTCTGTGATGCAGTACGAGATGAGGTTTTCTGAGTTGGGTCATCACGCAGTTTGGTTGGTTCCCACTGATATGGAGAGTATTAAGAGGTTCATTGATGGCCTCACATATCAGCTATGGTTACTTATGACTCGGGAGAGATTATTTGGTGCTACTTTTGATGAGGTAGTTGCCATTGCTCGGCAGATAGAGATGGTCCGTAGCCAAGAGCGTGGAGAGAGGGAGGATAAGAGGGCTCGTGGTCCAGGTGATTTTAGCGGTGTTCCTTTCGGGGGTCAGTTTTACCATGGTAGGGGTCGTCCTTACAGACACGCTCAGATGGGTCGTCCAGTTCACCGTGGTGCATCATCCAGCCAGGGTTCATATAGTTATCATCAAGGTCAGTCATCTCTCAGTGCCCTGCCAGCCCAGAGTTCGTCTTGTGCTCCTTCAGTTTAGGGTTCATTTGCACCGGGTGCTTCTAGCAGTTTTTCTGGTTCTTGGGGCCTGATTCAGTCAGCACCACCATGAGTACCGGGGAGATGTTTTGAGTGCGGGGAATTTGGGCATATGTGAGACAATGTTCTCATCGCTTGCGAGGTCCAGTGCAACAGAGAAGTCAGACTACGACTTCAGAACCAGTTACTTCACCACCCGCCCAGCCAGCTCGGGATGGGGGTCAGTCAGCTAGGGGTCGCCCAAGAAGGGGAGGCCAATCAGGTGGCGGTCAGGCCCGATTCTATGCTTTTCCTGCCAGGCCAGATGTTGTTGCTTCAGATGCAGTAATCACATGTATTGTTTCAGTGTTCTACAAGGAGGCTTCTATATTATTCGACCCTAGTTCCACTTATTCATATGTATCATCGTATTTTGCTCGTTATTTGGATATGCCACGTGAGTCCTTAGTTTCACCTGTTCGTGTATCTACGCCGGTGGGCGATATTATTACTGTAGACCATGTGTATCGGTTGTGTATGGTAACTATTGGGGAACTAGTGACTAGAGTTGATCTTATATTACCCGGTATGGTTGATTTCGATGTAATTCTGGGTATGGATTGGTTTTCTCCATGTCTTGCTATTCTGGATTGTCACGCAAAAATCGTGACGTTGACGATGCCGGGGTTGCCAAAGGTTGAATGGAGAGGTTCTCTAGATTTTGTTCCTAGTAGGGTAATTTCTTATATGAAGGCCTAACGTATGGTGGGGAAGGGGTGTTTGTCATATTTGGCTTTTGTGAGAAATGTTGATGCAGATACCCCTACCATTGATTCAGTACTGGTAGTGCAAAACCTTCCGGATGTATTTTCTGTAGACCTGTCGGGTATGCCATCCGACATAGATATTGATTTCGGTATTGACTTAGTGCCGAGAACTCAGCCCATTTCTATGCCTCTGTATCGTATGGCACCAGCTGAGTTAAAAGAATTGAAAGAGCAACTTCAGGAACTCCTTGATAAGGGATTTATTAGGCCTAGTGTGTCACCTTGGGGTGCACCAGTTTTATTTGTGAAAACAAAATGGTACTATGCGGATGTGCATTGATTACAGACAACTGAACAAAGTTACAATCAAGAAAAAATATCCTTTACGCGTATTGATGATTTATTTGACCAACTTCAGGGAGCGAGGGTATTCTCCAAAATTGACTTGAGATCAGGGTATCACCAGTTAAAAATTTGGGATTCAGATATTCTAAAGACAACATTCATGACTCATTATGGCCATTATGAATTTCTTTTGATGTCTTTTGGGTAACCAATGCCCCAACAACATTTATGCACTTGATGAATAGTGTATTCCAGCCGTATCTTGACTCATTTGTCGTGGTATTTATTGATGATATCCTGGTGTGCTCATGTAGCCAGGAGGAACATGCACAACACTTGGGTATTGTATTGCAGAGGCTGAGAGAGGAGAAACTTTATGCCAAATTCTCTAAGTGTGAGTTCTAGCTTAGCTCGGTGGCATTCTTGGGACACATAGGGTCTAGTGAAGGGATTAAGGTGGATCCGAAGAAAATAGAGGCACTTTAGAGTTGGCCCAAGACATCTTCAGTTACTGATATTCGGAGTTTTCTCAGCTTGGCTAGTTATTATCGTCGCTTCGTGGAAGGTTTCTCGTCTATTGCATCGCCTATGACTAAATTGACCCAGAAAGGTGCTCTGTTCAGGTGGTCAGATGAATGTGAAGAGAGCTTTCAGAAGCTCAAGACAGCTTTGACTACAACTCCAGTATTAGTGTTGCCTATAAGTTTAGGGTCTTATACTGTGTATTGTGATGCATTGCGTATTGGTCTCGGCGCAGTACTTATGCAAGACGGTGGGGTGATTTCCTATACGTCCGGACAGTTAAAGGTACATGAGAAGAATTATCTAGTCCACGACTTTGAGTTAGCAGCTATTGTTCATTCCTTAAAATTTGGCGGCCTTACTTGTACGGTGTCCATTTTGAGGTTTATACTGATCACCGGTGTCTACAACATCTGTTTAAATAGAAGGATCTTAATTTGCAGCAGCGAAGGTGGTTACAGTTGCTTAAGGATTATGGTATCACTATTCTCTATCATCTCGAAAAGGACAATGTAGTGGCTGATGCCTTGAGTCGTAAGGTGGAGAGTTGGGTAGCTTAGCATACTTACCGGTAATAGAGAGGCCTTTAGCCTTGGATGTTCAGGCCTTGGCCAACCAGTTTGTTAGATTGGATGTTTCCGAGCCAAATTGAGTTTTGGCTTGTGTGGTTTCTCAGTCTTCTTTATATGATCGCATCAGAGAGCGCCAGTATAATGATCCCCATCTTCTTGTTCTTAAGGACACGGTTCACCACAGTGATGCCAATGAGGTCACTATTGGGGATGACGGTGTATTACGAATGCAAGGCAGGCTATGTGTGCCTAATGTAGATGGTTTGTGTGAGTTGATTCGCCAGGAAGCTCACAGTTCGCGGTACTCCATTCATCCAGGTGTCGCGAAGATGTATCAGGATTTGAGGCAGCACTATTGGTGGAGGCGAATAAAAAAGGATATAGTTGGGTTTGTAGTTCGGTGTTTAAATTGTCAGCAGGTAAAGTACGAGCATCAGAGACCGGGAGGATTACTTTAGAGACTTGAAATTCCGAAGTGGAAATGGGAGCGTATCACCATGGACTTCGTAGTTGGGCTCCCCCGGACTTTGAGGAAGTTTGATGCTGTTTGGGTGATTGTGGATCGATTGACCAAATCTGCGCATTTTATTCCAGTTGGTACTAATTATTCTTTGTAGCGATTGGCTGAGATTTATATCCGCGAGATTGTTCACCTACATGGTATGCCAGTGTCCATCATATCAGATCGAGGCACGTAGTTTACATCACAGTTCTGGAGAGCAGTGCAGCGGGAATTGGGTACACAGGTTCAATTGAGTACAACATTTCACCCTCAGATGGACAGATAATCCGAGCGTACTATTCAGATATTGGAGGCTATGCTACGCGCTTGTGTCATTGATTTTGGAGGTTCTTGGGATCAATTTCTGCCACTGGCAGAGTTTGCTTACAATAACAACTACCAATCGAGCATTCAGATGGCTCCATATGAAACTTTATATGGGAGACGGTGTCGGTCTCCGGTGGGTTGATTTGAGCCGGGTGAGGCTAGGCTATTGGGTGCTGATTTGGTTTAGGATGCTTTGGATAAGGTTAAATTGATTCAGGAGCGGCTTCACACGATGCAGTCTAGATAGAAGAGTTATGCCGACCGGAAGTTCCGTGATGTTGCTTACATGGTTGGGGAAAAGGTTTTGCGCAAGATTTCACCCATGAAGGGTGTGTTGAGGTTCGGGAAGAAGGGCAAGTTGAGCCCTCGGTATATTGGGCCTTTTGAGATACTTAAGAAAATTGGAGAGGTGGCTTATGAACTTGCCTTGCCACCTAGTCTATAAAGTGTTCATCTAGTATTCCATGCATCCATGCTCCAAAAGTATGTCGGGGATCCGTCTCATATTCTGAATTTCAGTATAGTGCAACGGGATGGTAATTTGACTTATGATATGGACCAGTGGCTATTTTAGACCGGCAGGTTCGAAGGCTAAGGTCAAAGAACATAGCATCAGTAAAGGTGTAGTGAAGAGGCCAGCCAGTCAGAGAAGCTACTTGGGAGATTGAGCAGGATATGCAGAGCAAATATCCACACCTATTTGAGACTCCAAGTATGATTCTAAACCCGTTCGAGGACGAACGTTTGCTTAAGAGAGGGAGAATGTAACGACCCGACCAATAATTTTGAGTATTATAACCTCGTTCCCCCATTTACTACTCAATGTTTGCTTTACAGTTGTTTTATGACTTACCAAGTTAGTTGGTTTGGGTCCGGAAGGATTTCAGAGTGAAATGAGACACTTAGTCTCTTAATTAAAAACTTAAGTTAGAAAAATTGATTGGATATTGACTTATGTGTAAACGATCTCAGAATTTAATTCTAATGATTCCAATAGCTCTGTATGGTGAGTTTGGACTTAGAAGCGTGCCCGAAAAATTATTTGGAGGTCCGTAGTGGAATTAGGCTTGAAATGACGAAAGTCAAATTTTTAGAAAAGTTTGACTGGGGGTTGGCTTTTTGATATCGGGGTCGAAATCCGATTATGAATTGTGTGCAGAATTTTAGGTCAATCGGATTTGATTTTATAGGTTCCAGTGTCGTTTGTGGAAACTTAAAATTTCAAAGTTCATTAGGCTTGAATTGGGATATGATTCATGGTTTTAGCATTGTTTGAGGTAATTTGAGAGTTTGACTAAGTTTGTATGATGTTATGGGACTTGACGGTATGTTTGGTTGAGGTCCCGGGGGCCTCGGGTGAGTTTCAGATGGTTAACAGATCAATTTCGGACTTGGCATTCCAGCTGAAGAATGCTGGTTTTCTGTCATTGGTTTCCTTCTACGCGAACGCATGAGAATGTCTGTGATCACGTAGGCTTGTTTGAGACAGTGATGATTTTGTTCTTCGCGATCGCGTGAAGAGGGCCGCGATCGCGTAGCTGTGCGAGTTTGTTATTCGCGAACCCGTGAAGAAGGTCGCGTTCGCATAGAGTAAGTGGAGCAGATGTAGAGGTCACACATTTTGTGCTTCGTGATCGCGTGGACGAGTCCACGATCACGTAGGCCTGTGAGAGTGAGCTTCACGATCGAATGGAAAAGTCCGCGATTGCGTAGGGTTAAATCTGGGCAGTGGAAATTTGTTCTTCGCGATCGTGTGTGGTTGTCTGCGATCGCGTACAGCAAATTACTGGGCAGAGAGTTTAAGTTCTAAAAATGGGACTTCGTCCCATTTTCCATTCCTACCGATTTGGAGCTAGGTTAAATTACTTGAATCCATAGTTGTTGGTAGCATTTAATGGGTGAATTAAGTTGGAAAATTTAGAAAACCCTATTGGTTTAATTTGAAGATTTGAGGGTCGAGTTGAGGTCGAATTTTGGTAAAATTGGTATGGTTAGACTTGTGGTTGAATGGGCTTTAAGATTTTGTAACTTTTGTCGGGTTCCGAGATGTGGGCGCCACGAGGCGATTGTTTAGCTAAATTTCAGATTTTGTTGGAAAACTAGTATTTTCTTATGGAATTAATTCTAATAAATTTTATTGACTAAATCGAATTATTTGTGGCTCGATTCGAGGCGTTTGGAGGCCAATTCACGAGGAAAAGACATTGCAGAATAAAGAATTACACGGCTTGAGGTAAGTAACAGTTTTAAATTTGGTCATGAGGGCATAAAACCCTAAATTATGTGTTATGTGATTGGTTTCAGGTGACGCACATGCTAGGTGATGGGCGTGTGGGCGTGCACTGTAGGAATTATGACTTGGTCAAATTCCATGGGACTGTGTAGTTGAATTACCTGTTGATATCCGTATATTCTCTACGTGTTAGGAAAAACTTGAGCTGAGACTCGTATTAAAAATTATGCTTAGACATATGTTGTTATTATTGATACCCACTGGGGTCATTTCTGTGATTGAACTATATGTTCAAACTGTAATTTCACACTCAGCCATGTTTATTCATTTCATATCATATTTCAGTCTATGTTGCTATTTATTAAAATATGCTATTTATTAAAATATCATATTATCACTTTTGGGCTGATTATCATGATTTCTGAAAGCCCGGGAGACTGGAGAGGTTGATGATTGAGTGAGGCCTAGGGCCTAATTGTGAGGATATTTATGGATCGGGCTATACGTCGCATCGTGTTTTTATTGATTTATGCCATGATTGGCTTGATATAGCGCTTGGGCTGAAGGATCCCCTCCGGAGTCTGTACACACCCCCAGTGAGCGCAGGTACCTACTGAGTACGAGTGTCGAGTGCGAGTGTTGAGTGATGAGTAACTGTAAGGAATGAGCGACTGTGAGGTTAGAGTGAATGAGAGGACTGAGTGACTGTTACTCTGAGAGGATGCATTGATTTCATTATTTGCTGCATTTCAGCTGTCATATATCACTATTTTTGGAAATTTTGGAAAAATATTATTTTCTATTTTGGTTAAACTTGATATTAAATTTTAGTGAAATCTTAAATGTTGAACTTGAGAGCATGCCTACTCTTTTATATTGGAAAGTACTATATTTGGACTTAGCTGAGAAGCTCGTCACTACTTTCAGTTCTTTATTTATTATTATTACTTACTGGGTTTGTTGTACTCATACTACACCCTGCACATCGTGTGCACATCCAGGTGATCCCAGATACATTCGATGTTGATTCTTTCACACAGTCGATTTTTCGGAGATTCAGAGGTAGCTGCCATGTTTTGCAGACCTTGTCTCTCCTTCCCTATCCTTTTGTTTATTATATTTGGTCTCATATTATTATAGACCACGTTTTTCAGACTTGTAATGTATAGATGCTCATGTACTCAGTGACACCAGATTTTGGGAATGTGTGTATCGGTATTTGCGAGACTTGTGGATTGTGTTTAAATATTATATTTTCAAACTTAAAAGAAATTATGGTTTATTGAGGTTGTTGTCTTACCTAGTATTGAGATAGATGCCATCACGACAAGTTAGGATTTTGGGTTGTGACAATATTATGTATAGCGAAATTGTTTATCAAATACGAAGAAAATATAATACCATTAAACAACTAATCTCTAGTGAAATTATCACAGTTGAATGTTGATAACTATGTAACGTCAAAGGATAATGTATTGGACCCACTTACAAAAGACTTAACTAGAGAGGTGGTTGANGGAGGACTGAGTGACTGTTACTCTGAGAGGATGCATTGATTTCATTATTTGCTGCATTTCAGCTGTCATATATCACTATTTTTGGAAATTTTGGAAAAATATTATTTTCTATTTTGGTTAAACTTGATATTAAATTTTAGTGAAATCTTAAATGTTGAACTTGAGAGCATGCCTACTCTTTTATATTGGAAAGTACTATATTTGGACTTAGCTGAGAAGCTCGTCACTACTTTCAGTTCTTTATTTATTATTATTACTTACTGGGTTTGTTGTACTCATACTACACCCTGCACATCGTGTGCACATCCAGGTGATCCCAGATACATTCGATGTTGATTCTTTCACACAGTCGATTTTTCGGAGATTCAGAGGTAGCTGCCATGTTTTGCAGACCTTGTCTCTCCTTCCCTATCCTTTTGTTTATTATATTTGGTCTCATATTATTATAGACCACGTTTTTCAGACTTGTAATGTATAGATGCTCATGTACTCAGTGACACCAGATTTTGGGAATGTGTGTATCGGTATTTGCGAGACTTGTGGATTGTGTTTAAATATTATATTTTCAAACTTAAAAGAAATTATGGTTTATTGAGGTTGTTGGCTTGCCTAGTATCGAGATAGACGCCATCACGACAAGTTAGGATTTTGGGTTGTGACAGTATTATGTATAGCAAAATTGTTTATCAAATACGAAGAAAATATAATACCATTAAACAACTAATCTCTAGTGAAATTATCACAGTTGAATGTTGATAACTATGTAACGTCAAAGGATAATGTATTGGACCCACTTACAAAAGACTTAACTAGAGAGGTGGTTGAGAAATTATCGAAGAAAACGAGACTATGGCTGAGGACAAGTCATCATGTCGGTAGCTCTACCTAGAAGATTGGAGATCCCAAGATCTAGGTTCAAAAATATCAAATAAAGTTATGATTGACGGTTCAATATTGTCAAATAAAATTTTGGTCTATTATCGTGATGAAAATAATATGCAATAATAAGTATAAAGCCTTACAACGTTTTGATAATTTTTAAGTTTGATATGGTATTATCAAATAGTATATTTAAGGGACCACACATTGAGGAATTACCTATTTAAGCGTGAAGTATAATTGTGTAAGACTAGTTTTCTATGCATTTATGTAATCAAGAGGTGTTCATGGATAAAATGAATACAACAATGAGAATTAAAGGCAGTTAAGAGTTAATTCCAACCAAGAGGTTGTGAGTTCGAGTCACCCCAAGAGCAAGGTGGGAGTTCTTGGAGGGAAGGATGCCGAGGGTCTATTGGAAACAGCCTCTCTACCTCAGGGTAGGGGTAAGGTTTGCGTACACACTACCCTCTCCAGACCCCACTAGTGGGATTATACTGGGTTGTTATTGTTGTTGTATTTTGTCTAGGTATACAAAAAAGGTCAACGGTTCAAAGATGCCAAATCTACTGATTGATCAAATTTATCTTATATATGTTTACTAAGGAAAGTTTAAAGAAAAATCCACATATCCTTATGTGATTAATCCTTACTTACAATCGTACAG
>AWOL01S0044622.1:11968-39302 GCA_000715115.1 Nicotiana otophora | reverse complement strand
CCCACTTCCCTATATGCGCTTACGGAAGGGGAAAAGCTTGATTCTCATACATTAGACAATACACATGTGCAGACAAGAAAATCAAACTATCTTTTTATTGATACTATATATTTATCCTTTCCCCTATAGATCCACCTTTCATCAAAATAAAGATATAGCAACTAAAAGAAAGCTAAATCGTATCGGAATAGGATAAAGAACACACAAAGGATCAGAGAGAAAGAGTATTCTAAAAGCAAAATGCCTAGAAGACTAGATTGTCAAACTCGGAGGTAGCAGTAACATCTCTGTCTCCAGAGAAGGCATGAGGGTTTTCTAAAGGTATGCTCTCATTACTTATGGATAAAGTTCTTAAGCTTAAGCTTTTACGAACTGAAAGATCTTTCCATTCTAAATAAGAATAAGAGTCTTTCAACTAGATGTGCTCCTTTGGATGGGTTTGAGAGAGAGAGCGTGAGATAGTTGATCTAATAACTAGTCCAACTTCCTTGCATCTAAAAGCGATGACAGGATGTTAGGTCTAGTAAGGAGACTTTTTGGATAATTTACTTCCACGAATAGACTGTTAGGCTAAGAAGCATAGGTTGGGATTGATCCCACCTTTGAAAGAGTGGTTTTGTTCTTTCAATATAGCTTATCAAGTTATCAAGCTGAACTGCCTTCTGTAAGGAGCTTGAATCATTCGTTTACTCTAAGTCTTATTACCGACGCGATGGATTGCTATTTGAAAACACTTTCAATACAAAAAGATCTCCTTCTGGCTATACTCTAGTTGGGCAGTCTTAGTGCAGTTTGAGAAGTCAAGGAGGCATGAAGAGCAAACAAAGAGTCTTTATATTTGACTGTCTGAAATCAAGTGGGAGATTGAATTGAAAAGGCCCCTTACTATAGATAGGGTGTTAGCATTGTTTTTTGAAATAAGGACGTTTAGATTTGACTAATAATATAGAAAAGGGCACGCCAAAACCCTCTCTACTGAGTTCGGCTTTTGGGGCTACCGATTTTAGGGCCTATGTAATATATAAAGAAGATCCCTATTAGGCCTTTTTGTTTAAGGGCTGCTCGCCTTTTGAATAGAAGGAAGTGGGAGAGCAGAGGTTATTTCGGTAAACCGATGCATGAGCTGAGGCTCCCATGTCCCACCGACCCTCCGAAAAAGTAAGGGCTCATAGGGAGTCAGAAGCAAGCAGAGTAAAAGGCGGGTAAAACTCACATAAGCAAAGGGGGAGACACATTCATGAAAAGCGAGAAGCCCTACCGTGGGGGACTGACCAACTATAAATAAATCTTACTTATGCTTACGGGTAAAAGCATATATTAGTCCATATCGTGGGTCTATTTGTTACAAAAGGAAAACATCCCCTTTCCAAAACATTAACATAGGTCATTAGGAAGACATCGAAAAGGGGGCGAAAAGAGCCTATTTTCCTTTACAATATTTCAGAATGTATCATGGCTCTATTTATTCATTAAGAAAAAGCGTTTTGCATCTCAGGTGAACAAATAGGCATGGAGAAGAGTGAGAGGGTGGATACGAGCCCTCTCTCGTTGTTGTTCCCGGACCACCCATCTCTTCCGTCCCCTTCGCCAGGCCCGGTAAGATCGGATTTCTAGAATGAAGTGAAGTGATAGGAAGAGAAGACTGTTGGCGGGAAATCTCTATTCATAAAAGCCCCTTGTAAAGGGAAAACGAATGTGTGCTCCTGCGCACCAGCTGAAAAAAGGAGCTTTGGAAGCTTACGTTATTATTATATTAAAAGGGAAAAGGGTGGAAAACCTATCCGACTAATAAGAATAAAGGGGCAAGACAAAACCTACTCCTAACAAGTTGCTGGATCGAAGTAGTACATTATACATATTCCCGCCAGCAGCGGAGGGGGTTTGATTCCTGTTATACGCGATGTGGCAAAAACGACTGGTTCAATGAGATATCCCTTGCCTGCATTAAGATTTAAAACTTGTTGTCTACTTGCAGGAAATGTTTGGAACAGAGAACTTACAATAATTCAACACCGTATTCTCCAAAGATTGAGGAACAAGAAGAGATCTATTAAGAGAAATATTTATTCTAGAGAAAATATTAACAGTTACATCCAATCACAAATTACACGAAAGTTGTCCCTTTTTTATGGAGATTTACCCATCACAGAGATGCACAGAAGAAGAGAACGAACTTCATATATCCCTTTTCTACTCAATCTAGACACAAGATCGGACGTTATCCCGGTTCGTCTCCATTTTTGTGAAACTATTCCTCAAGCAAGGCAGCCGATAAGTCATCGAAGGGTTTGTGTGAATAATGGAATGGTTAACATTACTCATTTTATACTCTCCCACGGAGATATAATATCTTTTCAAGAAAATGATGCGAGAACTCGCGGTGAATAAATAAAGAGATCCTTCTATATCGAAATATCAGTTGAAACAATAATAGGAATATTCCTGGATCACCCGTGGAGAAGAACAAAAAACAGAATGGTTCCGCCTACTCAAAACTAAGAGGGGATACCGCCTACTACTAAAATCCTAGTGTTTGCAACAATTGCGTTCTTCTATGCAAGAAGAAGACTTAGAAAGAACAAAGAAGTTTGGATCCGAAAAAGTATGCTTAGGCAGTTCTTTCGCTGAGCACAACAGAATGAAGAGGAATTTGTATCATTTCAAATCCCTATTCTTATCGAAGAGAAGGAACGAGAAAAACCGAAATATTCCTACTCGAACAAGAAGTCCTATAGTTTACAACTCTTCTTTATATAGTAATTCGACCTATTGCTCCGCATCCCCCCATCAGTTTACTAAAAAGATCAAAATAAAAAGGATCGAACTACCTACTCATTATTCAGATGTGAATCATAGAACACCAAAAGATGTGGAATCGTATGGACCTAACATAGGTCACATACCTCACGACATAAGATTGAAAGATCCAAACCTTCTTCTTCGGAACAGAAAGGGACGTGGCCAAAATATATAAAGATCAGCGTAGTCGCTCATAGGGACATATCAATATGGATAGAGGATAGTATAGGCTGATTCATAGATAGATCTCTCTCCATATAGATAGGTATCTCTGTGGATAGAGATAAATATAGGGATCCATCTAGATCTTGATTCACTATTTCCATATTGTTTCTTCATTTTGATTGATTGCCTTTTTTTTATGACAAGTTTTAAATCTTAATGCAGGCAAGGAAACATCATTTTTCAATTATTACTTGCTGGGTCGGAGCGTAGACGAGCGAGCATAGCCAAGGAAAGATGGAAGCCCGTCATAGAGCAGTCGACTAGAAGTAGAAGATTGTTGGCCTGAGAGAAGGCTGCCTCTCTCGAGAAAGATGGCCCAATTTCTATTCTTTCTTTTTGATTTCAGCTTTCTTTCTTTTTTCCAGGGGTGCAGAAGGCTAAAAGGTGGGGGAGAAGGAAGCCGAACCTCTAATCGACCTGAACATATAAATAATTCTTAGCGCCGAGAGAGATTTGAGATTCCGTAAGTAACTCATTGAGTGCTTTCTAAGAAGGGATTGGAAGAAGAAAATGAAATAGGAACAACCGCGCTGGTCGTAATAGATCAACTTTTATGCTAGTTCTTGCTCTAGCATAAAAGTTCCATTTCAGGGAAGGATGATGTACTATGGTAGTTTTTGTTTTGTGGAGCCTTGCTTTGGCATCTAGTTTGATGGTTGTACGTGCTAAAAATCCAGTACATTCCATTTTATTTCTCATCCCAGTCTTTCGCAACACTTCGGGTTTACTTCTTTTATTAGGTCTCGACTTCTTCGCTATGATCTTCCCAGTAGTTTCTATAGGAGCTATAGTTGTTTCATTCCTATTAGTTTTTATGATGTTCCATATTCAAATAGCGGAGATTCACGAAGAAGTATTGCGCTATTTACTAGTGAGTGGTATTATTGGACTGATCTTTTGGTGGGAGATGTTCTTTATTTTAGATAATAAAAGCATTCCAATACTATCAACCCAAAGAAATAGGACTATTAACATTGATGATACGGCTTAAAGGAATTCCTCTGTTGCTGCCGGACTGATTCCTTTCCTTTTGATGTGGACAAATGGGCATCCCTAGAATCAGCTGCTCCCCTTCCCGTTTGAGGAAACAATGCAAAACAATTCATATATTAGTAAGGCAAGGTGATTGTTCGTTGACAACCTTGGCGCGTAGCGGATTGACTATTGGGATCTCTTTAGCTGTAGTACGACTATTACTATAGGCACTGGAGTCAGCTTGTCTGAATATGTAAACTATATGGTGGATACGATAACAAATAAGCCTTCTAGATCAGCCAATTCTTCTTCCATGAGGGACTTTAATGAAACAAGATATTTTTATTTCTCGTTCATCGTATCGACCGACCCAGACCCCGTACCTATCCCCGATGAAAGTCAGGATGAAACCTGCTTTCATTCAAAACCAACTCATTCTAAGGAAAGGAGAGATTTGCGAACGTTTAAAACGGAATTGAGTAAGCTCTTGCCTAAGAGAAGAGTTTAATAAAGTGGAGAGGGATTTTCTGATAAAAACAAATCTTTTCTCCCCAACCGAGGTGATAGACCACCTTATGCCCGTTGTGATTACTAGCCAAAGGGANAGAGGGATTTTCCGACAACAAAAAAGCTTTTCTCCCCAACCGAGGTGATAGACCACCTTATGGCCGATGTGATTACCAGCCAAAGGGCAAAAAGACGGGGTTGAATGCGACTCTACCAATACCAATCTCCTCTGGAGCAAGGAAAAGCAACTTTGCCTGGTATCGATAGCGATTAACATATTCCCTTTTTTAGAGAGGGGAACCCTTACTTATGAATAGAGAGTGGCCGAGCAAAAAAGCAATGCAAGGGATAAAGGAGAAGTACCCGGCCCGGCAAAAAAGGGTCTCCCATTAACAGGTTTTTCCTTAGTAAGCTAGCTTTGGTTGCTAAGCAAGCTAGGTTCTCATTCACTCTTGGAATGAGCCTTTTGGCCACTCTCTCTCAACACAAAGAAAGAAGATATGAAAGGAACTTCAAGTTGCCCTGACTATGGTTTGAAAAGATTCCCGGGGGTACTACAGCTTGTGTGGAAGGCTAGGGTGGTTTATAGAAAGCGCAAAGACAGAAGACATCGTAGGGAACCAACTTCTATCGCTTTCCCCCTCTAGTGGTCATTAATTCTTTTGATGACATAAAGTTGAAAGAGTTAGTTGGAAGTTCAAACCTTAGATGGAGTTGAAGAGAGGCCTTTACGTTTGTTCAAAGGCACTAGGGACGATCCATTACAGACGGTCTGATGCTTCTGGAGTTCGATCATATCGAATTGTCCAAAAGCTCATCAACCTGTCCGAGGGATGATGAAGGCGATGCCACAATTGAGGGAACCGCCCTCTTACTCAATTTTAGATAAAAATGCAAACGACCCTGACCCTACTAACCAAGCCCACTCAGATAGAGTAAGTAGACTAAAAAAAGAGCACAAGAAAGACTAAGGAAACAAAACCTTTTCTCGATAAGGCTCGGCCAAGTAGCGACACTTCACCCAGATTCGATCATCACGTCAACTTGCTTTATTCAACAAAGTGATCAAGCTTCTTAACCACCGGGGACCGTCCTCATGAATGCATTCACTAAAGGCACTACTGGCCGGCTTTCTCAATCTTCAATCTAACTTCAGAAATTGAATAAGCCCACTTGGCGAGATTAGATCTAATTCTCTTTCTAACATTTTTGGATTGATAGGAAGCTTTCTTGCTGTATGATTTTGCCCCCCACTCTGCCAGCAGCCTATGTGTCGATCAATACCCAGTTGATCTACTGTTATTTTACTTTGCACGTTCTAGATAGGCGCGCATCCTCATAGAGCAAGGGGTAGAAAAGATCAATGAAAGACTAGAGCATGAGCTAGCTGATCTACCGACAAGTAATTGATTTCTTATCCGCGCAGGCAGATTTGGACTTATTGAAGAAAGCACTTGAGGTGAAGACCAATGAGCGATTGTGGCAACTACAAACCCCTTGACTAGGTATTTTTCTAATACTAACTAATAGGCTTCCAGAAGCATTTCCACACAAATAGGGAAGGAAGTGCTTGCTGCCAACTTGCCAGAAAAGCAGGCATCTGAGCTCTGTAGCGCATTTACTATTTGGAGATAGATGGTGCCAGGAAGGGTAAAAAGAAGGATTGTTTTCCATTAGCCGAGGAAAGAAGTAGCAAAGTAATATCGCTATCATGGAAGAAATAGAAAAACGTAGGATAGGAAGCTCTATTTGATCAAAGAGATGGCTAAAAGGACAAATCCTGCTAAAAACAAAAATAAGAGATCAAGGAGAGGGAGCTAGATGAGCACTTTCAAGAGAGCGACCGGCATATCTAAAACTGCTATAGTAAAGTAGAACAAAAGAACATCCCAAAGGTTCTACCTTTTCTTGTGCGTTCGGGAATAAATAGAAAGTTTCTAAATCTATAGAAGACTCTCGATTGATTGGTTGTAATGTTCACGAGGATGTATATAATCCAATGTTCGGTGATATGAGTTTCCTACTGACTGAATTGCTTGAATTAGTTGAAGGTGCGGAGTCTTCTTCTTTTGATTTGAGATAAATTCATTTTTCTACTGAAAGTGCTTTTGATAGGGAATAGGGAAAAGCCTTGCCTTATTCAAGAGTACCATGAAGGAGAAGAATAATCATTACCTCTGTTGAAGGAAGAAGCCCCTCCCTTTGCTTGTTTATTCTTCCTGGTCTTCAGGTCTCATATGAACCAACGACTCTCTCTTCTTAAACAACTTATATCCTCAACACTTAATCAGCATTTGATAGATTATCCAACCCCAAGCAATCTTAGTTATTGGCGGGGCTTCGGTTCATTAGCTGGTATTTGTTTAGTCATTAAGATAGTGACTGGTGTTTTTTTAGTTATGCATTACACACCTCATATGAATCTAGCTTTCAACAGCATAGAACACATTATAAGAGATGTTGAAGGGGGCTGGTTGCTCCGTTATATGCATGCTAATAGGGCAAGTATGTTTTTCTTTGTGGTTCACCTTCATAGTTTTCGTGGTCGATATCATGATTGTGACAACTTTTATAGGATATATACTACCTTGGGGTCAGATTAGCTTTTGGGGAGCTACAGTAATTAAAAGCTTAGCTAGCTCCATACCTGTAATAGGAGATACCACAATAACTTGGCTTTGGGGTGGGTTCTCTGTGGACAATGCCACCTTAAATCATTTTTTAGTCTTCATCATTTAATCCCGTTTATTTTGGTAGGTGCCAGTCTTCTTCATCTGGCCGCATATCATCAATATGGATCCAATAATCCATTGGGTGTACATTCAGAGCTAGATAAAATTACTTCTTACCCTTATTTTAATGTAAAGGATCTAGTAGGTTGGGTAGCTTTTTCTATCTTTTTTTCTATTTGGATTTTTTATGCTCCTAATGTTTTGGGGCATCCGGACAATTATATACCTGCTAATACGATGTCCACCCCACCTTATATTGTGCCAGAATGGTATTTCCGACCGATCCATGCCATTCTTCATAGTATACCTGACAAAACGGGAAGTGTAGCCACAAAAGCACCAGTTTTTATGTCTGTTGGCTTTACCCTTTTTTAAAAGTATGTATGTATGTAGTTCAAGTTTTCGCCCGATTCACCAAGGAATATTTTGGTTGCTTTTGTTCTTTGCCGTAACGCCTATTTTGGGACGAGTTGGAAGGGGAATTTCTGATTCTTACATGGATGAGACTGATCACACCTAATTAGTGAGAAATTCTGACACTAATCATTTACGAGTGAGTGTTACACCAGGAATTTACAAGCGAATCGAGGAATGAAGGGAGAGGAATTAGAATAGAAAGAAAGAGACGAATTTTGAATTAGAGTAAGGGAACAATAAGAAATTCCTTTTCGTGCTTTCGATATGCTTACTTTGAATATAGATAAAAAAATAATAGATAGGCAAAAAGGCTTTACACAACACCACAGAGCGAGAGAGAGAGCCTTCGCTTACCTGCTTAACCATACCCTCTTATCGTACCTCTGTAGCCTTTCCTTCTGTTATATCTAGTTTCAGTTCTGCTTCCAACAACCGATAGGAGAAGGCTTGGACGTATAGCAAGATTAAATAAGAGGTATTGCATACGAGAATTATATATTAAATGAAAGGTTGGAAACAGAGCTGGAGATGAGAGCTAGCCATAAAGAAATGGACATATGAGCGATCGATTACGAAAGCTCGACCAATCACACCGGGAAGAAGAGAATGAAAGGTCAATCTCTAAAAGGCCTTCGCAGAGCTGAGCTTTAGGGGGGAATACTTTTTGTGGTCTTGCACATGGAAAATTAAAGTATTATACGCAGGCTTGATTTACCGGAATGTTTGCTTCAAAGAATTCTTTCAATCTAGGAATTAAAGCACATATAGCTTTATTTTACAATTAGCTGGAAGTCAGTTATGCCTATTCAACATAAAATAAGGTACTGGGTAGATCGTAGATTGCCGGGTATGAATTCGATTGTAAGTCGGAGAATGCCCGTGAATAGGGTCTTATTACAAAATCCGCAGTTTTGAAAGTTGCCCTAGAGAGATCATTACTAAGAGGAGAGCAGAGAATTTCTTGCTAATCAGGTGCTATCATCATATCATAATGATTATTCCGACGTCAGAGCAAACGGGACTACCAATCCAGAGCGAATTAACCTTGTCTACACTACCACCTTGGTTTACTGGACCTTGGCGAATTGGCTAGTTACCTTCACTCCGCGTGGCAGCCTACCTACGTTTTGTCTTTTTCCTACGAGACCTTATACTTTCCCAGCCTTTCTCCACCTACATACCCCCCGAAATCAGATTGGCTGTTTTCTTGAGGAAGATCCATCCGCTTTTGTTTTCGAATAAGACTAAGGCGTGAGCGAGGGTCTCTTTGTGGTGGTCTTTCACCATCTTCCTTTTCATTGGCCTATATCTTTGAATTTGGTCTTTCGCTATTCCCACAGTCCCTTAGTCCCGTACCGGCTGTCGGTATGTATCATATTCGCAGAAGAAGGAACTTGCTTAATGCCGGAAGTGTAATTAAGTAGGCGGCTGGTCGTAGAATAGTCTTTTCAGTAAGTGTTGTTGCAGTTGTAGAACCATTGGCCATTGATTCTTCCTCACAAACCTTTCATCCTGCTGTCTATCTCTCTCGTAATCCAAAGCTAATTCAATCGTATCTGCCTGGCAGGAAAAGACCGAATCAGTCTTTGAGCTATCCTAATAAATCCTCGTAGGTAATGCTCTTCATCTGCCTTCAATCAGTTTAAGGCTTCACTCTATTACGTGTGTTGTAAGCTTTCCAGCCTTTGAAGTAAGGTTGAATACTAGGAAAAATGCTTTTGCTTCACGGGTCTATCATCCCAATTAGTTTAGTTAGGAAATGTTTTATATGAGTATGCCCCTATCCCGTAAGCCTTTCATTATTACAAGCCCCTTCCATTCGGCCCAAGATTTCTTTCGATTACGTCTGCTTCCGATTTTGTTATTCCGTTAGCTTTAGTTAGCCGTTTAGTCAAAGACGTACGTATGCCCCTTTAGAATCATTCTATCATTCAAAGTAGGAGCTGGGGTTGCGGGTAGAGAACTATTGGTATAGTGAGTTCATGTGCTTGCAGTTGGGTTACCACCATCCCCCTAACCATTAGTATCACACTCTGTGAAGTGTCTCTCTGGTATTGGGATAACTTCAAGCCCCTGAACTCGCCTGTATCAGGGGGAGCTTACTTCACTTGTTTTATTTAAGTCACTTGCCAGANGTACGTATGCCCCTTTCGAATCGTTCTATCATTCGAAGTAGGAGCTGGGGTTGCGGGCAGAGAACTATTGGTATAGCGAGTTCATGTGCTTGCAGTTGGGTTACTACCATCCCCCTAACCATTAGTATCACACTCTGTGAAGTGTCTCTCTGGTATTGGGATAACTTCAAGCCCCTTAGCTCGCTTGTATCGGGGGGGGCTTACTTCACTTGTTTTCTTTAAGTCACTTGCCAGGAGGGAAAGCAGCAGATAAAGAGCACCATCACCTTACTTAACAAAGGGCTTATGCGAAAGATAGCACCGCTTCCCTGAGAAGATAATCCGCTTTCCTAAAATCCCTACTTTATTGCTCTAGCTCCTGACTCATATGGCACTGAAATTGGATAGGTTCACGCTTAGGCCTAGTTATGGAAACTCTTTGAGCATAGGAAATTTTTCATTTTCCATAGGAAACTCCAACTTAAACAGGAACTGGCCTGGAACTATATGTAAGGGCACTCTCATCCACTGGCTGCAAGGAAACAACTAGATTGGCTTTTCTAACCCTCTTTAAAAGAGATTGCTTTCAAATTCACTTGCCCTAGAACCTATTTTTTTATTGATATTGATCTAGAATAACCTATTCCTAGTTTCNTTTTCTAACTCTCTTTAAAAGAGACTGCTTTCAAATTCACTTGCCCTAGAACCTGCTTTTTATTGATATTGATCTAGAATCAGCTATTCCTAGTTTTTTTTATTATTCCTAGCCAGAGAAATTAAACTAATCTCGAGATCCAGAAACCTATCTATACGCCTAGCCTTAAGCAAAAGAAATCTCGCTAGCCCAACCATAGAAATTATTACCTTGACTTGGATTGAAAGGAAGAACTTAGGACTTTGGGACTTACCCTAGGACATAAAGCCCTAGCATTCAAATTGAAACTCAAGAAGATAGAACTAAACAGGCTTAGGCCCTTTCCCTCTTTCAAGGTAACTAGAGGGAATACAACTACTGAGACAGCAACTCAAACAAAATCACGAAAGAAAATAAAAGATTAGTGAGATAACNTCTAGCTCTTGACTCATATGGCACTGAAATTGGATAGGTTCACGCTTAGGCCTGGTTATGGAAACTCTTTAAGCATAGGAAATTTTTCCTTTTCCATAGGAAACTCCAACTTAAACAGGAACTGGCCTGGAACTATATGTAAGGGCACTCTCATCCACTGGCTGCAAGGAAACAACTGGATTGGCTTTTCTAACTCTCTTTAAAAGAGACTGCTTTCAAATTCACTTGCCCTAGAACCTGCTTTTTATTGATATTGATCTAGAATCAGCTATTCCTAGTTTTTTTTATTATTCCTAGCCAGAGAAATTAAACTAATCTCGAGATCCAGAAACCTATCTATACGCCTAGCCTTAAGCAAAAGAAATCTCGTTAGCCCTACCATAGAAACTATTACCTCGACTTGGATTGAAAGGAAGAACTTAGGACTTTGGGACTTACCCTAGGACGTAAACCCCTAGCATTCCAATTGAAACTCAAGGAGATGGAACTAAACAGGCTTAGGCCCTTTTCCTCTTTCAAGGGGACTAGAGGGAATGCAACTACTGAGACAGCAACTCAAACAAAATCCCGAGAGAAAATAAAAGATTAGTGAGGTAAGGTCTATAGACTGTAAGGCAGAAGGCTTGAAAGGAAGAGCACTCCTACTTACTTTTGGGAGAAATCCTAGACACCTTAGACACCGGATCCTCGGTAGGACTCTTTTTTGATAGTCATTCGAGGATTTGAGGTTTTGGGGTTTGACTCGCAGACCCAGCCCTGCTGCTTCCATAAGTCTCCTATCCTAAGTTTCTTTCTTTGCATGAATCAATATCTTCGATAGGACCATCCTGACCGAGGGCTAATCATAGATCTACTATGGTTTTTTTTTTAATTCTTTTATCTTATTTTCGGTTAAAAGCCTTTTCTGGGAGCATTATGTTCAGTCACTCCAGAAGTAGAATCAGTAGCTCACCTCACGTTTTAGGAACCAAATGAGGAATCACACGTAGACGGACCTGAGCATTCTTCTACTCTACGGAGACTTCCGGAGCTAGAGTTAGGGATGCTTGGCGCTCTTCTCCTTTCAAGTGAATTGAATTAGTTCAGCTCGGTTGCGTTTGATCAAATGGAAGGATGGATTCCTGCCTTTAACAACTTCGTTCGTTCATTCCTTCTTCAGTTGTTCACTATGGCTTGAGAGTTAATCACACGAGAGAGTAAGTAGGAGATTAAAAAGTGGATCATTGGACCTTGCTCTCAGGCCCAGAGGCATAGCAAAGAAAGCCTTAGATCTTTGCTTGTTTCGTGGTATGGACTAAAGCAAAGGTTCTACTGCTATCGACACCTACCCAATTAACCAAAAGTATAATCGATCGAGACCGAAGCTTCTACAATTGTGGAATTCCATTCAAATAGAAAGCTTTTTGGCCAGTTCAAGGTCAGTCGTGATTTGTAGCAAAAGATAGTAGCGAAGCAGAAGAAATTCCCATAGTTGCATAAGGGGGACGTTGAAAATATTCCAGCAGATAGTATGTAATACTCTTATCAAAACAAGCACTATACTCTTTCTTAGTTTAGGGCAGAAACATACTCTAGGAACGCAAAGCTAACCCTAAAAATGGAATATTAACTCACCTCAAAGGTTGTTTACTCAGATATTTCTTATCAAAGCGAGGAATTCATTTCAGATAAAATCAAATCAGAAACAATTTCCGCTCTACCATTAATTGTTGCTGTTTCTGCATCCCTGTCTGGTGGTTTGAGAAAGAAAGTCAAGACATTCAGAAAGAGAGTTATGGCATTTCTAGCATTGAAAATCCATATTCTTATTGAATAGTTCAAATAACTAGTTGAACATACCTATTCTTTTCAAGAATAGCCTCCCCTTATCAAAAATAAGGGTCCGAAGAAGACAGAACTGGCCATCCTTCTCATCCCCCTAAGGAAGTTGAGTGCCGTGAAAGAATGCCGTCGTTCTGTCGAAGGGGACAGGTTAGCAGCTTTAGGATAACCCGAGCAGTGAAAGAGAAGTAGGTTTCCCGCCAATCGATCTTATTTCAATTATACGGCTGCGTTCCAAACCAGAAAAGGGTATTTGAAAGTAGAGCAAGTATTAGTAGCATAACAAAAAAGCCTTCCTCGTCATTAATATCTTTACTCACGGCAATTGTGACCTCTCGGGAGAATCAATGACTGCATCAAAGATGTAGTGCTAGTACATCTAAGACTTCTTAATTTGATAGTTGTAAATAGCCCCGGGGCTATGGAAAAAAGAATTATATCTGACCTACACCGAGGTATTGATGGTGATTTTCTAATCTCGCAGAACAGTATGTGATACGATGAGGAAGAGGTATTCCGGTGATTCCTCTTAGGCAATGTCTGGATCTCAGTCTATCTCTTTCTCTTTCAGTTCTTTTCGTGGTGGAAAGGAAATCAATCCACTCGTCCTAACTAAGATGCCACTGGATCAACTCCTGAAGGAATTCCTTATGAAGAAAAAGAAGGAGAGGAGCGAGAGACTTTCCCTGAAACCAAGCAATCCTAAAGTGAATGGAAGAAGTCGTTACCATTGAATTTTGACTTTATATATATATATTACTATAAATTTTTCCTTTTATTTTTTTTAAACCCAAGTCAGGAGGTTGTTTCCGAGAAATACGCAAAACCAAGTAGTGGACCATCTGCTATCGAGACAGCCAGCCCAGACGGCAACGGAGAATGTAAAGAAGGTGGTTAAAAGTCCCTAAGTGATGGTTAGGACAAGCCCAAGAAAACCCTTCATATACTGTAAGATGCCTTTTACAACCTGGAGATATATGGTGGTGAGAGTGAGGTATTGAAGGGCGCCAATAATGCTACGATATTCTGTTGCATCAGAGAGAGGAGCACCCTCGTATGTAGAGAGCTTTAAGCCAGACGCAAGGGGTGTGGGACATGGCTTGGAGTCATGCAAATGAGTTCGAATAATTCCAAGGTGTATTTAGTCAGAGTCAATACTAGATAAGTTGATATAGGCTGGACTTCGATTCCTAAGAAAGAAATGAAGATCACCAAGATCTTTCATGGCAAAGTGTGTACCTAGTCGCTGAATGAAAGAAGGGGCAGGAGCTGAAAGCCACTCTTTAGTAGGGTTCGACTTTTTCCATTATTCCAAATAATAAAATAATATAAATAAAGAAGTTATTTTTTCTATCATTTAGCACAAGGGTAGAAGGAAGCCTAGAGGCAAGGGTCCAACTCATCTAGAAATTGCGCTTAGTCTCGCTACCTCTTTAGTTGCTTCCCCCTAAAAGTCGGTTCTTGTTGCAGACCGATGAACATGGATTATCTTATATTGAGCAGCGGTCTAGCATCCTTACACCTTCTACTAGTCTAAGCCACTCTGAGACTGAGAGTGGAGTTATTCCCGTTTGAATGAAAAAGGTACGAATTAGCTCGGTGTCGGCTCTGCTTGTTTGCGGCGGATGAAAAGATTTGCGCCTTTCTCCCCCTGTGATTATGGCTCGCCCGCCCAGTCTAGTACCAAAGCACCCCGGTTCAATACCCGGGAGTAGAATAGAGAACTCCTCTTTTTCATAAGTAGTTCCTCTCCTTCTCTACTACCGTAACTGTCAGAAATAGCGAATTTGACTTCTTTTCCCCGAGAGACTTATTTTCTTTTTTGAATTTTCTTAGTTCGGATTCTTCTCTGTGGTGGGAGATGCATTCTGGTGTGATGTCTTCGGTTTAGACACCAGGCGCCAACCTTCCTAAAATGCTCTGTCTTTATTTAAGTTAATGAAAATAAGTCAGTGCACTAGCCAAAGACTTCCAGTCTATTTAACAATGAAAGACTAATGCTTGATCTTCGAGCGCTTTGGTGTGCAGGCTTGGCTCCGGATCTTTGAAAAAGTCCTCGATGCGGCGAAAGTGAATTTAGGAATCTTTAAAAGTATAACCAAAGAGAGGTGCATCGTGGTATACTTCTTTCTTTTCTTCGGTGGGTCATGATTCCTAAGCCGGGGTGCTTATAAACCTCTCTTCACCTTCTGGCGGGCATGCCTTGCACGTCTCGTATGGTGGCAATTTTTATAAATCTTTTTGATATGCCACTTGTATCTCACTCTCCTAAAGTTCTATCCTAAGTGCGTACTGGTTCATCACCGACGGGTAATTTCTGATCACGTAAAACAAACCTCGTTCTATTTGTCTTTTTTTTCAATTAGTTAGTAAGTAAGTTCTCTTAGTCCCGAAGAGAGAAAAGTTAAACTACTCATCTATTTTAAAATAAAGGACTTGGAACCGGATTGTGGTAGGTAGGTGCGTGGATAATATATGAATTGAGCACAGTCTCCAATGTGAGAGGAATGCGCCCTAAGGCCTCATGAGAGCCTTAAAACAAACTGGTTTTTTTCATGACTAAATTTATCATCTCTTTCCTCAAACAAAGGATTCCCCTTAGCTATTCTTTCCTAATTTTTTCCTTTCATCAGTACATTTAGTCCTTATAAATTACCTAAATTGTACATCAACTACACCTAAAAGGGATGCCCGAGTCAGGGCTAGTGACAGGAGTGAAGTCCTAACATGGAAGCCATACTGGAAGGTGTGGCTAGATCACCTCCTTTTCAAGGAGAGCTAATGCTTATTGGAAGTCTGCTCTTTCCCTATCTTTGTTATCGATGGAACCATCTCAAAAGCACTAGGATCCGGATATGTCTTATTTACCGGCTTTGGCCGAGCAACCGCTACATTTGTTGAACGGCTACTGCCTATATAATACCTCTCCCCCTTTTCAAGGAAGTGAGTCTCAGACGTTATGTAGTTCTCGGTCCTTTTTTTTAAAGTTCGTGACAGGTGCTTTTGTGACTCTTCACTCCAGCCCTGAAGTAGTCTGTAAGCCCATTTTAACGTAGACCCTCTGTTCTAGAATAGAATGAAAGTGGTGTAGAGATCCATCCACTATGTACCATCACCAGTGCACTACCCACCCCGTCCCTCCGGACCGATCGGAACAGACCAACCTCGAGGTGCGTCCAAATCTAAGACTCCTTCCTCAAGCAGCAACAGTGCTGCATCAGTCAACAATAATCAGGGGAGAAAGTCCCCATCAGAATGCCGTCATTACGGCGGGGAACATTGGAACAATCAATGCCCCAATACACTAATCAATGCTCAACAAACTGTTGACGATGATGAGTCAGATCAGGACGGCTCTGTCGGCGCAGAATAAGTAGGTACCTTCAATGCATTTGTTGGCTCCATTCATGATACCTTGGCGGGAACCAGTGCTGGCCACCCTAAGAAGAACACATTCCCAATCGACAAGAAAGGGAAAGGAAAGGCAGACGAGAGGCCTCCCTCATCACAAAAGAGGATCTTAATGTTCGTTGACATGAAAGTAAACGGCAGACCTATTCAGGCATTGATAGACATGGGTGCTAGACACAACTACCTGGCCTCAACTTAGGTGCAACTCCTTTGTCTAGCAGTGCAAAAATGCAAGGGTCCTGTCAAGGCTATCAACTCTCCATCTCAGCCAGTGAGTGGAATAGCTAAAGAAGTGCCAATAAAGCTTGGCCCATACAAGGGAATATTCGACCTACGCATAGCCATCATCGATGACTTCGAACTGATAGTGGGATTGGAATTCCTCAAGCAAACAAACACCATCCTGGTACCATATGCCAACATGCTCCTAATGATGGGAGACAATAGGGCCACACCCCGCACCATACCGTGCATACCCATAAAGATGGTAAGTGGAAACATCTCGGCCATGCAGTCAAAGAAGGGAACCAACAGACCTGAACCTATGGTTCCGGCTGCCCTCAACATCATCAGTCAAACATCAGATCATCGGCGTCCAACATCTCATGGCGCCCCTCATTGTGTGAAGACTTGTCAAGTATTTCAAAAGGACAAGTCGGATCACTCAGCACAAGCGGGACTCTTGGAACCGTTGCCTGTCCCACAGAGACCTTGGGAAAGTGTTTCCCTGAATTCGATCATAGGATTACCCAAGGTCGGAAATCATGCAACCATCATGGTGGTAGCAGACCAATTTTCCAAGTATGCTACCTTTATCGCAGCCCCGCAGAACATATCGATAGAAGATAAGCTCGACTCTTCTTCTCTCATGTTGTCAAACATTGGGGTATGTCTAGCAACATCATTAGTGACTGTGACCCACGCTTCACTATCAAATTTTGGACCCAACTCTTCAGTTGCCTCCGATCCAAATCGATTTACAACTCAAGCCATCATCATCAGCAAACATATGATAAAACATACCGGTTTAATGACATGCTGGAGGAATATCTCCGCAAATTTTCAACCGGGTCACAAACACATTGGGTGAAGCTTCTGGATGCTGCTCAGCTGTGTCTCAATTCACAAAAGTGCACCCTTACAAACAAAAGCACTTTTGAAATTATTACCGAACATCAACCTCTACCCCCACAGAATGTGAATGCACCAAACATGCCAACATCTCATCGAGCTGCAAGTTTCTTGACGGAATGGGAGCAAACTTTGAAGATAGTGCAGAGCTATCTAGTCAAAGCCCAAGACAGGGCAACGATGTATGCCGAACAAAACCTTCACTTTGCCCAACATCTCAATAGAGGACAAAGTGGTGGTAAGAACCCCGAGGCGGAACTTATTTGCAAAGAGGACCCAAGATCCTCGCCTATTGCAAAGCTACATCGGGCCTTTTTCCATTGAAAGGCGCATCGGGAAATCCACATACCAGTGGAACACACTAGCCTGGTGGAAAATCCATCTAGTCTTCCATGTTAGCCGCCTCAAGCCATTTCAGAAATGTATGGAAGATCATTGAGAAAGACATCTCACAACACCGAGGGGAACAAACCTCCCAGCCAACAAGAGCCTGACCAATCATCATCATCCTGCAGGTAAGGCTCAGAGGACGTCACCAACTCAGGTGGGGGAGAATGTCATGGGCTGCTTTCCATCATCGACCCATGACCCCTTGGACGTGCCCCGTGACATCCCGGCAAGCCTCCCAATACCTAGCGCCACGGTCAGCTCCGTGGTCTCGGCAGTGCCAAGTGACAAGCGCACATGCGCCTTTGTCGCCCCACTGATAATCAGTGCCAGTGCCAGCGCCCAGCGGCTGGCGAACGCCATCAGTGCCACACGCACAAACCATTATGTTGCCAACAACACCGCACGCACAGATAGTGCCCTGCGTGTAGACCCAATCCAAATAGTGCCGCGCGTGCCAACAACAATGCGCGCGCAGACCCTGATGCTCAAGACAAAGTTGCTACCATCGGACTTGCTTGCATAGAAGACTAAGTCCTTTTCATTGTAATTATAGAGTAGTTTTACTTCATTCATTTTTAGTGTGCTTCTATAGCTTTCTTAGGTCAACTCATGTAACTTTGGTTTATCATTTTCAGAATGTGAATGCACCAAACATGCCAACATCTCATCGAGCTGCCAGTTTCTTGACGAAATGGGAGCAAACTTTGAAGATAGTGTGGAGCTATCTTGTCAAAGACCAAGACAGGGCAACGATGTATGCCGAACAAAACCTTCGCTTTGCCCAACATCAAAATAGAGGACAAAGTGGTGGTAAGAACCCCGAGGCGGAACATATTTGCAAAGAGGACCCAAGATCCTCTCCTATTGCAAAGCTACATCGGGCCTTTTTCCATTGAAAGGCGCATCGGGAAATCCACATACCAGTGGAACACACCATCCTGGTGGAAAATCCATCCAGTCTTCCATGTCAGCCGCCTCAGGCCATTTCAGAAATGCATGGAAGATCATTGAGAAAGACATCTCACAACACCGAGGGGAACAAACCTCCCAGCCAACAAGAGCCTGACCAATCATCATCATCCTGCAGGCAAGGCTTAGAGGACGTCACCAACTCAGGTAGGGGAGAATGTCATGGGTTGCTTTGTATCATCGGCCCATGACCCCTTGGACGTGCCTCGTGGCGTCCCGGCAAGCCTCCCAATGCCTAGCGCCACGGTCGGCCCCGTTGTCTCAGCAGTGCCAAGTGACAAGCGCACAGGCGCCTTTGTCGCCCCACCGATAATCAGTGCCAGCGCCTAGCGGCTGGCGAACGCCATCAGTGCCACGCGCACAAACCATTATGTTTCCAACAACACCGCATGCACAAACAGTGCCCCTCATGTAGACCCAATCCAAATAGTGCCGCGCGTGCCAACAACAATGCACGCGCAGACCCTGATGCTCAAGACAAAGTTGCTACCATCGGACTTGCTTCCATAGAAGACTAAGTCCTTTTCATTGTAATTATAGAGTAGTTTTACTTCATTCATTTTCAGTGTGCTTCTACAGCTTTCTTAGGTCAACTCATGTAACTTTGGTTTATCTTTTTTAAGCATGAATAAGGGGGACCAAAGCATTCATACATTCAAGCATTCAAACAATTCTCTGTACTGGTGTCTCTCCGTCTCGACACCGCATTGCATCTTGTAATAGCTATCATCATCATCAATACAATCATCAACTTTCATCAGCAATTGCTCATTGTTTGCTGCTCAATTGCTCATGACATTGGTTTTCCCGTACGGTACTGACAATCTAGTCTAGCGTACGGAGAGGACCTCAGTTGGCGCATAGCAACCGCACTAACATTGGTTGCTTAGCCTAATGTCGCCCTTCCAAGGAACTTCAGGAAGGCATCGCGTAACAGTACTCATGTCTCTTTTGTCGGGGACGCTGCATGTTTTAATGGATTTAGGTATATTTCTACAGGATGATATGAATCTTTGATAGGGATCTTCTGTGCAGCAGATTATGGTGAGCCCACTACAATTCTAGTAGGCATTTGAGTCTAGTTGGTTTTATGTACTTAGGTATCTATTTTCATAGAAGCTATATGTACATTGCGGGTCATGTACTTAAGTTTTGAGTTTTGTCATGTATTTATATTCACAAATATTTGTGAAGCTTTGTACCCATCACAAGAGAAAAAGAAAAAATCAGTTTATCGGTCATTGAGCCAAATGTATTCAATATGAAAGTCAAGATCTAATTATGTTTTGATTAATCATACATGAGTTATGATGAGAGGCTAATGTAGCGTAGGCTTGATCGACAGGGTTAACTCAGTTGAGCGCCGGTCATGCTCCGCAAGTTCGGGGAGTGACACTACTCCGCTGAGGTTAGTCTTTATACTTAATGGGTATTGTTGTGGTGTACTCATACTATGCTTCTGCATATTTTTGTGCAGATCCAGGTACCTTTGAGCATGTCGGACGTTAGATAGGGTTTGTGATTTGTTGCAGAGACTTAAAGGTATACCTGCCACTATGCTCACAGGCCTCAAAGTCACCATCTGATATTATCTTTACTATTCTTTATCATCATCTCAAACCGGTTTTGGGGATTATATAACTATTGCGCCGTTTTTACAATGTTATTTCATTCATCAGTCAAATGTTTATTTAGTTGAGCTAGTTATTTCTATTAACAGTTATCATGTGTTTGGCTTACATAGTCTTAGAGACTAAGTGCCCTCACAATTCCTAAGGTGCGCTTTGGGGTCGTGGCAAATTGGTATTAGATCTCTATGATAAAAGCAAGTTTAGTATAGTCTTGTCGATCGATACGAATATTCATGTGAGGACACGCACTACTGGTCAGCTGAGCAGACACCCGCGAGCCTTACTAGAGTAGCGAGAGGCTGGGGTCGAGGTAGAGGCTGAGAAGGGGAACGTGATGCAGCTAGAGCATTTGCTAGAGCAACAACTGAGGAGCCACTAGTAGCTCCGGTTGGGGAGCAGGCACCTGAAACACCTGCTACTACCTCTGGACTCCACGAGACATTGGCACATTTCATGAGCATGCTTGGTACTTTAGCTATGATGGGATTGATCCCAGGTGGCCCAGCTACTTCTCAGGCTGGGGGTGGAGCCTAGACTCCCTCCGCCTGTACTCGAGAGCAGCGGGTCCATGTTTACCAGGTTCTAGGAGTTATGGCAGCATAACCTGTTATTGTGGTTCAACCTTATGTCAGGCCAGAGGCATCAGAGGAGCAGCAGAGGAGGCGTGAGTGGTTCAAGAAGTATGATCCTTCTACTTACAGTGGCGCAGTTTCTGAGGAATCATAAAGTTTTCTAGACCGATGCCATCGTAATCGCTACAGCATGGGCATTATGGAGGTGAGCGGGGTCGCTTTTACTATATTTCGGTTGACAGGGGAAGCATATAAGTGGTGGCAGGATTATGAAGAAGGTAGGCGAGACTATGCAGCGCCACTCATTTGCACTAACCTTTCAGATATATTTTAGGGGGTATTCATTTTAGAGACCCTCTAGGATACGTGGTGCACAGAGTTAGAGCAGCTGTGTCAGGGGACTATGACGTTGTCAGAGTATTCTATGAGGTTTAGCGAGTTGTCCCGCCATTCACCTGCTTTGGTTTCTATAGTCAGAGATCGATTCCACAGATTTACCAAGGGGCTCAGTTATGGTCTTAGATTCAATATGGAACGAGAGTTAGAGAATTATACTTCCTTTCAGTAGATTGTAGAGGTAGCTCGCAGATTATAGCGTATGCGAGGCTAGGAGAGGGAGGACAGGAAGGCCAAGAGGCCTCAAGACTCTAGTGGAATTAGTGGTCCCCGAGCCGCGGTTTGAGCTCGTCATTGTAGAGGTTATATGGGTCGACTAATTCATTCTGCACATTAGGATACTCGTAATGCTACAATTATTCCAAGGTCTCAGATCACCAATTATACACAGCCGCTTTCGAGTGCCCTCCTTCATGGGGTGCCTTCAGTGTCAGACTCTATTTTAGTAGCCATGCTTGCATAGAGGTTGTTTCCAGTATAGCAATACGAGGGATATGGTGAGGGACTGTCCTAGACTTAGGAGGGTTGCACCTCCACAGGGTCCACAAGGTTCATAGGCTATGGTTTTGCTCCAAGCAATTGGGGGGGAGGTCGAGTGGGTAGAGGTCTTCCCAGAAGGGGAGGCCAGGTTTATTGCTATGCTTTTTTGAGTATAACCGAAGCTGTTGCATCAGATGCTTTCATTACAGGTATTGTTCCTGTCTGTCATAGAGATACTTCAATTTAATTTTATCTGAGTTCCATATATTCGTATGTGTCATGTTACTTTGCTTCACATTTGGATGTATCTCGTGATTCCTTTAGTACGCGTGTTTAAGTGTCTATGCATGTGGGAGATTCTGTTGTGGTAGACCGTGTGTATCGATCGTTTTTGTCACTATCAGAGGTTGTAAGACCAGGGATGACCTATCATGTTATTCTGGATTGTCATTCCAAGACTGTGACATTGGCTATGCCGGGTTTTCCATAGTTGGAGTGGAGAGGTACATTGGATTATGTTCCTAATAGGGTGGTATCTTTCCTGAAAGCACAACTGATGGTTGAGAAGGGGTGCTTCACATATCTAGCCTTTGTTAGGGATGTTAGTGTTGATACTCCTACCGTTGAGTTAGTTCAAATAGTGATATATTTCCTAGATGTGTTTCCAGCAAACTTGTGAGGCATGCCACCCGATAGCGACATCGATTTTGGTATTGACTTGGTGTCGGGCGCTCAGCCCATCTCTATTGTACCATATCACATGGCACCAGTAGAGTTGAATGAATTAAAGGAACAACTTCAGGAGTTGCTTGATATGGGTTTCATCCGACCGAGTGTCTCGCCTTGGGGCATTCGAGTTCTATTTGTGAAGAAGAAGGACGACACTATGAGGATGTGTATTGATTACAGGCAGTTGAGAAAAGTTACAGTCAAGAAAAAGTAGCAACTACCGCACATTGATGATTTGTTTGATCCATTTCAGGGTGCTCAGGAATTCTCGAAGATTGACTAGAGGTCGGGATATAACCATCTGAAGATGCGGGATTCAGATATTGTGAAGATGGCTATCGGAACTCGCTATGGTCACTATGTGTTTTTGTTGATGTCATTCAAGCTGACCAATGCCCTAGCAACTCCCATGTACTTGATGAACTGTGTATTCTCGTAGTCGTGAGGATCATGAGCAGCACTAGAGGATCGTGCTCCATAGTTTGTGGGATAAGAAGCTATATGCTAAATTCTCCCAGTGTGAGTTTTGGCTTGATTAGTTAGCGTTCTCAGGTCACGTGTTATCTTGTAAGGGGATCAAGGTTGATCAGAAGAAGATTGAGGTAGTTTAGAGTTGGACCAGACCGTCTTCAGCTAGAAAGATTGAAATCTTCTTAGGTTTGGCAGGTTATTATCGCCGTTTTGTGGAGGGTTTTTCATCCCTCGCAACTCCTTTAACTAGATTGAACCAAGAGGGTGCTCCTTTAAGATGGTCCGATGAGTGTGATGTGAGCTTTTAGAAGCTTTATACTGTATTGATTACAACCCCTATTTTCGTGTAGCCTACAGGTTCGGGATCTTACACCGTGTATTGGGCTTCACACGGGGTTGATGCAAGACGGTCAGGTGATTGCCTACCCATTTAGGTAGCTGAATGTTCATGAGAAGAATTACCATGTCCATGATTTAGAGTTTGCAGCCACTGTTCATGCACTAAAGATTTGGAAGCACTATCTATACGATGTTCTATGTGAGGTCTATATCGACCATCAGAGTCTCCAATAGTTGTTCAAGTAGAAAGACCTTAATTTGCGGCAATAAAGATGGTTAGAGTTGCTGAAATACTATGATATTACCATATCGTATCAACCGGGTAAGGCCAATATGTTGGCCGATGCATTGAGTAGGAAGGCTAAGAGCATGGGCAGTTTGNGATAGGGACATCAATTTTGGTATTGACTTGGTGTCGGGCGCTCAGCCCATCTCTATTGTACCATATCACATGGCACTAGTAGAGTTGAATGAATTAAAGGAACAACTTCAGGAGTTGCTTGATATGGGTTTCATCCGACCGAGTGTCTCGCCTTGGGGTATTTGAATTCTATTTGTGAAAAAGAAGGACGGCTCTATGAGGATGTGTATTGATTACAGGCAGCTGAAAAAAGTTACAGTCAAGAAAAAGTAGCAACTACCGCACATTGATGATTTGTTTGATCCGTTTCAGGGTGCTCGGGAATTCTCAAAGATTGACTTGAGTTCGGGATATCACCATCTGAAGATGCGGGATTCAAATATTCCGAAGATGGCTTTCGGAACTCGCTATGGTCACTATGTGTTTTTGTTGATGTCATTCAAGCTGACCAATGCCCTAGCAACTCCCATGTACTTGATGAACTGTGTATTCTCGTAGTCGTGAGGATCATGAGCAGCACTAGAGGATCGTGCTCCATAGTTTGTGGGATAAGAAGCTATATGCTAAATTCTCCCAGTGTGAGTTTTGGCTTGATTAGTTAGCGTTCTCAGGTCACGTGTTATCTTGTAAGGGGATCAAGGTTGATCAGAAGAAGATTGAGGTAGTTTAGAGTTGGACCAGACCGTCTTCAGCTAGAAAGATTGAAATCTTCTTAGGTTTGGCAGGTTATTATCGCCGTTTTGTGGAGGGTTTTTCATCCCTCGCAACTCCTTTAACTAGATTGAACCAAGAGGGTGCTCCTTTAAGATGGTCCGATGAGTGTGATGTGAGCTTTTAGAAGCTTTATACTGTATTGATTACAACCCCTATTTTCGTGTAGCCTACAGGTTCGGGATCTTACACCGTGTATTGGGCTTCACACGGGGTTGATGCAAGACGGTCAGGTGATTGCCTACCCATTTAGGTAGCTGAATGTTCATGAGAAGAATTACCATGTCCATGATTTAGAGTTTGCAGCCACTGTTCATGCACTAAAGATTTGGAAGCACTATCTATACGATGTTCTATGTGAGGTCTATATCGACCATCAGAGTCTCCAATAGTTGTTCAAGTAGAAAGACCTTAATTTGCGGCAATAAAGATGGTTAGAGTTGCTGAAATACTATGATATTACCATATCGTATCAACCGGGTAAGGCCAATATGTTGGCCGATGCATTGAGTAGGAAGGCTAAGAGCATGGGCAGTTTGGCATATTTACCTATAGCAGAGAGGCCACTAGCCATGGATATTCAGGCTTTGGCCAATCAGTTTGTGAAATTGGATGTTTCGGAGCCTAGCCGAGTTCTAGCTTGTGTTGTGGCACAGTCATTATTGTCAGAGCGTATCAAGGCTCGCCAGCTTGATGACCCTCACTTGATGGTGTTGAAGGACACGGTGTAGCAGTTTGGTTTTAAGGAGGTTACGATTGGTAATAATGGTGTTATGCAGCTTCAAGGTTGGATTTTTGTTCCAAATGTTGATGGGTTGAGAGATTTGATCCTTGAGGAGGGTCACCTCGCGTGCTATTCCATTCACCCAAGTGTCACTAAGATGTACCGGGACTTGAAATATCACTATAGGTGGTGGAAAATAAAAAAAGATATTGTTGCTTATGTATCTCAGTGTTTGAATTGTCAAGAGTTGAAGTATGAGCATCAGAAATCGGGAGGGTTGACTAAGAGATTAGAGATACCGGAGTGGAAGTGGGAGCATGTTACTATGGATTTTGGGGTAGCCATGCCACGGACCATGATGAAATATGATGCAGTATGGGTTATTGTGGCCAAACTGTCCAAGATTGCACACCTCATTCTGGTCATGACTACCTACTTTTTAGAGCAGCTGACTCGAATTTATATTCGGAAGATTGTTCATCTTCATGGTATGACGATATCTATTATTTTCAATCGACGCACACATTTCACATCGCACTTCTGTAGAGCTGTGTAGTATGAGTTAGGCATACGGATCAAGCTAAGCATGACATTACATCCCCAGAAGAACGGGCATTCCAAGCGCACAATTCAGATCTTGGAGGATATGCTACGTGCATGTGTTATTGATTTTGGGGGTAAATGTGATCAGTTGTACCGCTCGCAGAGTTTGCCTACAACAACAGCTATCAGTCGAGCACCTAGATGGCTCCTTATGAGGCCTTCTGTGGGAGGCAATTGCGTTCTCCAGTTGGATAGTTTGAGCCTAGGGAGGCTAGGTTGTTAGGCACTAATTTGGTTTGTTAGGCACTAATTTGGTTTGAGATGCTTTGGAGAAGGTGAAGATGATTCCGGATTGGCTTCGCACGATGCGATCCAAGCAGAAGAGTTATGCTGATAAGAGGGCTCGTAATGTAGCATTCATGGTGGGTGAGAGTGCTTTACTCAGAATTTCACCTATGAATGGTGTGATGGGGTTCATAAAGAAGGGCATGATGAGCCCTCGCTATATCAGCCCTTTTGAGATCTTTGAGAGAGTAGAGAGTAGATGAGGTGTCCTACAAACTTGCATTTCCACCCAGCTTTTCAGCAGTTCACCCTGTGTTCTATGTTTCCATGCCTCGGAAGTAATATGGTGATCCATCATATTTATTAGATTTTAGCTCAGTCTAATTGGACAAGGATTTGACTTATGTTGATTACTCGGTGGCTATCCTGGACAGAAAGAAGTTGAGGTCAAAGAATATTGCTTAAGTGAAAGTACAATGTAGAGTTCAACCTATCGAGNATTGGCTTCGCACGGCGTGGTCCAAGCAGAAGAGTTATGCTGATAAGAGGGCTCGTAATGTAGCATTCATGGTGGGTGAGAGGGCTTTACTCAGAGTTTCACCCATGAATGGTGTGATGGGGTTCATAAAGAAGGGCATGTTGAGCCCTCGCTGTATCATCCCTTTTGAGAACTTTGAGAGAGTAGAGAGTAGATGAGGTGTCCTACAAACTTGCATTTCCACCCAGCTTTTCAGCAGTTCACCCTGTGTTCTATGTTTCCATGCCTCGGAAGTAATATGGTGATCCATCATATTTATTAGATTTTAGCTCAGTCTAATTGGACAAGGATTTGACTTATGTTGATTACTCGGTGGCTATCCTGGACAGAAAGAAGTTGAGGTCAAAGAATATTGCTTAAGTGAAAGTACAATGTAGAGTTCAACCTATCGAGGAGGTGACTTGGGCGACCGAGCATGACATGCAGAGTCCTTATACTAAGCTTTATGGCACCTTAGGTATGTCTCTATGCATGTTTGAGGATGAACGTTTTTTTTAAGAGGGGGAGAATGTAACGACCGATTGGTCGTTTCGTGTAATTGAGCCTTGTTTCCCCTTTTGAGTAATTCTTGTATGGTTGGACTCATTATCGAATCTGTGTTTGGATTTTTTAAGTTTGGTCAGGTTCCGAGATGCGAGTCTGGGGTTGACATTTTGAGTTGACTTTGTGTATCTTTTTATAGATTGCAACTTTATTGTTCGGAATAGCTTCCTATAGTTTGAATTTATGGTATGAAGTTTTTTTGACTAGATTCGAGCCGTTCGGAGTTGGATAATCGCGGGAAAGGATTACTAATGGGTTGAGTTAGCATGTTTTGAGGTAAGTGTCTTGCCTAACTTTGTATGGGGGAATTACCCCATGGGATTGGTGTTGTTTTGTGTTAATTGTGATATGTGGAAGCCGTGTACGCAAGGTGACGAGTGTGTACACGGGCTAAATGTGGTAATTGACTAGTTTTAGCTATGTAGATTCCTTTCATGCCTTTAATTGAGTT
>AWOL01S0044621.1:64136-80464 GCA_000715115.1 Nicotiana otophora | reverse complement strand
CTAAGTTCTTTCTTCCCGGTTAACGCTGGAATGACGCACAGCGATCTTTTCTCACTAATGCTCGATACTATGTGAGAAGGCACGGGAGAAAATATGTTATTGATATTGNTTGGTTTTAGCACAACACCGACAGAAAGTGACTTTCACTTAGACAAGCCTTAGGTCACCGGAAAAATTACACGATGACTAAGTTCTTTCTTCCCGGTTAACGCTGGAATGACGCACAGCGATCTTTTCTCACTAATGCTCGATACTATGTGAGAAGGCACGGGAGAAAATATGTTATTGATATTGGGTGATAAATACAATACAAGAGGTCCCTATTTATAGCTATACACTACAAGGAGATATTACTCCTCTTCCAATATGGGACAAGACTACACTATACATATCTATAAACTAACACTATACACTACAAGGAGATATTACTCCTCTTCCAATATGGGACAAGACTACACTATATATATCTATAAACTAACAAGTTTAACTAATGCTCTACGATACAGTCCCTCTCCACTTCCAACAGGCCCAATAGACTATCTATAAATTAACAAATGGAATAGTAGAGAATAAGTGGAGCAGTGAAGGAAAAATAACTATTTTACCAATAAATATCATGACTAAAGCTAGATAGAACTTTTCGTTCTCATTTGGGCAAGTTCCAAGGAAGCTTTTCTTGGAAGAAAAAATGTGACTTTAAGAAAACGGCAACATCAGAACTACCTTGTCCTCAGCTAATAATTTACGTAGGTGAGACATCGTAACAGAGAAAAAAATATAAGTATCCTAGTGCAGAAACTCTTTAAATGTGCATAACCTTATGCAACAGCATCACATGTACCCTACAAGGATAGTTTCTTAAGACGACATCATCCCTTTGATATTACAAACATTTGTTCGACAAAAAACAGCAAAAGTTTATCATGAGACATATTTTGATAAAAGCCAGTTCAGCACTTTATGTTCAAATATGTCAGGCAGTAATGAGCAACACAACAGACTGCAGTCCCAGCATTGATTGGGATCCTATAGTAGTAAGGTGAGGTTAAGTAAACATGTGCAGCAGTAATGAAGAAATGACAGGATATAGATACATCAGTATCTGGTCAAAACAGCTATATGTTCAGTCTTTCCATATCCTTTATCAAATTCATGAACCAAAAGTCAAATAAATGGTTTGAGAAGGCAAAGGAAATAACATCCTGAGCAAAGCAAGCCCTAGAAATCCGTATAGGAGCTACGACAATTGCTTCAGCCTGAGCTGTTTTAAATGCACGCTTTTAAAACATTATCTGCCTTTATGAACAACTAACTGTACAAACTTCATCTTTCAATAGAATGTAGAATTCACCAGCAGTGTCATACTGCACCGGTTTCCTGGATTTTGATCCTTTTGAGTTGACACCAAGTACTAAGACCATAATAATATATATAAAAATTATAATCAACGGGTGGAATTAGGATTTTACAAAAAAAAATGCATATAATATTTTTGCATTTTGGGGAAAGGAAAAAGGACTACCAATATAAGCAATCGATTATTTGATCGCAAGTAGCGCTCGATAGCCAATTTGGTTGGTAGCTGAGGTGGAATTTGTCTAGTCCTCAGTTGAGCTTCAACAACTGTATCATTGAGTTCGCTGCATAGAAGAAGAAAAAGTAGTAGCATCAGATTGCACTAGGATTGACATTGGGCAAAACTGATTAAAAGAGTGTCTGAGCAAACTGTTTGTCTTGTGACCGCTTAATTAATATTGTTATTGATTTAGACTTCAAAAAACGTGAAAAGTACATAATGTAGAGCATAAAGGGGGTCCTTTATTATCAAAATACAAATGTGACAAGTTTAAACCATAAGAGCTACTCTGACACATTAAGGATATACCTTACAAATGTTTCAGCCCATTCCTGGGAAGTGTGAGTAGTGACATGCATGAAGTTATGGTGATGTCGTTTTTCTCTTTCATGGGCGGACATTGTTAGAGCATAACCAATAGAGGACGCAAGTTCAGTAACATTCCACGGGTTCACCAAAATAGCCCCAGCACCAAGAGACTGTGCTGCACCTGCAAACTGTAATTAAGGAAATATTATGCAAGAATACAACAATATGCCTCAGTCCCAAACAAGTTGAGTCAGCTATATGAATCCTCGCTGACCACGTTACTCCATTTAAGTCATCTCATGCCAATGTTATGCAAGAATATGCCACTCATATCATTTGTATAGCACGTCTACATGTGCAGTAGCAATCTGATGTTTAGTAAACAGTATTTATAGGGAGGAAGAGTTTATCTAAGGATATGATGCCACTTTCCATCCTGAATCACATTCCAAAGGGCTTCTGAATTCTAGAAGCCAATGTAAACTTGCATAAAGAAGTTGAAGTAGAAATAAAAGCAACAAAATAGACACTATCATATATCCCTTTTTGCATGTTGAGGTATTCATTACCAACACCAGACAAGGCCTTTGCAATACTATATCTCTATCTTCTTACACAAAACATTAAGATTTCCATTGGAACTTCTTTGCTACTAAGACCATGGTTGAGAAGGTGAACATAGTGAATAGCTCAATCCCAAAAACAAGCTCAATCATACAAAGAGACTACAATCATACTTAACCTATATGGGATGTTAACAACCCTCACCCCTTCCCCCCATGCTCAAGGTTGGACGTCTGGAGCGTGGAGCAACAAAATGTGTGTGACCCAACATTAGGTAGCCCAACATCGAGGATGAGCCTAGTTCTGATGCCATGTTGAGAAAATAACCTAGCTCCTATATCAACCCGAAAATCTAGCTCAAATGGTGAGAATAGGTCATATGCATACTGATCCAGGATTCCAAAAATGTTATTAGTGAAATCAAATCCATAGATAAAAAGAGAACTGCCTACCTCACTTAGAATTAGGACTCCTTTCTTGGATGCTTGGCAGGCCACAAACTCATAGCTGACAAGATTCATTCCATCCCTCAGGGATGTAACTAGAGCAACATCTAAACAAAATCCAAGAAACAGAAAAACAAGTGACAAAAGGAGCAAAAAGTGTATTCGGGAAAACTTTAGGCATTTTGAAACTTGCGAGTGTTATCAGAATCATCATAAAATTGGTGGTATGAATTAAAAAAGAAATAAAATGTTAAAAAATAAATTATTATGTGCTGCAAACAAGAAAGATGCTACTTGTCCTTTCAAGTTTCTAAAGAGTAAGCTTTTTTGGCCGCCCATCTAGCATCTTTTTTGCCCTCAACATATACTATCATACATGGACATAGCCAAAAATCTAAAAACTAAATAAACAGTAGTATTAGTACATTCATATGTCAGTTCAGGACATCATCCTAGGACCGATAAGTAATTTGCACTCTTATAAAAGCTTTGGCACAGACGGCTGCAAGTTTTGCTTTCTTTTCTTCAGATATTGAGCAGGCAACCCCTTGAGAATGTGTTGCTGTTTTCCTTTTTTCCCTTCCCTATATCTGTCTCTCTCTATCAGAAGATTTCAACTATGTTTTCCACCTTCTAACCATATTAAAGTTATTTCCAGTATAATTTATATGAAGATAAGAGACAGTTTACTTGTAAGGGAACAAGAATGAGTACCAGTGACAGCATAAATTGCGCACAGTGCATTAAAATCAAGAGAGCGGTCCTGTAAATATAAAGAGAATATCATTAGAATCTTCACAGGGCTATGGCAATAGCTCATAAAGCAAAAAGGAACGATGAGAAGAAGTGGCAGAAAAAGCTGAAATGAGAATAAGAAATACCAAATGCCACCAGCCAGAATCATGAACTCGTTCTCAAACTCAAATATTCACCCTTCAGTTTATTTTAGTGTAAAGTGGAAGATCCATGTTTTATATCTAGTTGGCTTGATTCTTGGGGACATAACATCACATGTAGTCAATGCTTCTGTAACCTAACACCATCTTGGTATATCTATAAACTTTAGTTGACTTACCCCCCACAAAAATATAAAATAAAAAAGCACCCTCTAGGAGTGAAAAATATTCCAATAGGAACCATCCCTTTTCAAAAACATTTCCTCTTATTATCAGCCACTTCATTAAACACTGTTGTATTCAAGCAACAAAAGTTAAACTTGAAACTTAGTGCTGATACAATTGACTCAATTCCATGATGTTTAACTGACCATCAATCTCAGACTGTAGACCTATAATTAATGTTTTCTACTCTCAGAAAAAAGTAATTGACAAATCCCATCAATGAAATGAAAGCTTTCTTGGGAAAATGACACCACATGAAATCTATTCAGAGGATATGCAATTCCAGTAGAAAAGATAAAGAAAAAGATTTTCCCGGTTCAGAGGATTTGCAATTCAAGTAGAACAGATGAAGAAAGATAAAGATTTTCCCGGATCAAGAGCAATATATTTTCTAATTATATATGATTAAAACCAAAGAAAAAACACGGAAGAACCAGACCTTCAGTATAACGACGTGACCTTTTTGATTAAGATGTAAGTAAGTATTAAAAGCAAGCAAAAGAGAATGTCATTCAGAGAAGATAAGATTGATGGAACCCTTCACGCAGAAATGCTACACCAACAAAATAATTCGGCTTATTTTATGTTACTGGTTAGTGTTATAGACTTTGTCAAAGTATTGGGTTTTATCCCTTCCGATAAGTAGAGTGATGTCAAAGTGTTGGGCTTTCCTCTGCCACGTAGTAGTAAAATTAGAAGTGAAATGTTTTTTTTTCAATCCATTTCAGAAATTAGGTTTGCATTAATTGACCTGATGCCTCAAAGTAGTAGTATTTGAAGCACGGAAACTATACTTTAAGGATTTGACTATGCAGCATTACCTGATAGAGTTTGGATGAGTCTATTTATCCAGCAGAAAGCTGTAGCAATACAAGGTTTCCTGACATAATCTAGCTGCTTAATCTCTAACAACAGCCCAAACACTGTGTGTATTAAATTTTAGCTTAACCGACAAAGATTTCAAGCAGAAGAGTTTACCAAGAGTTAAGTGTTAAAGGTAAGTAATTCCTTAGTTTGTCCTTTACTTTCCCATCCAGCCCAACTACAATTCAGAAGACGACAAATGGGTATACTCATAGCCATTTCTATATGCCAAGAAATTTTTATATAAGACTTTTTCGGGAATTACTTGAATGACATCTCAAGAGTTAATACAGTATCCTTTTGTATTTGTCGCAATATTTCTTTCACCTGTAGTACAATAAATTTCTAAAACTGCCAAGTGCGTGTCCTCATGCTCAAGGTTCAACTGAGTTTCTGTATTGACATAAAAATCAGAAGAAGTCTGATCTACCATGAAGATGAGAAATTTTCAAGGAGTAATTACTCTCAGAATTGCTTTGAACATCCTAGTAGGTTATATCAAAAGGATACCTAGAATCATTAATTAAAAAATGACATCAGAAAAAATGAGAGCTCCAACTTTAAGAAGAATTCTGAAGTAATCTAGTATCTGTGCCCCACCTTTAATAGAAGCTGGGGGAAAAAGGCAGAGTCTGGAAACACCCATAAATGTCCAATCCAAAGAGGAAATGATAACAGAAGTCTTTCCGTGAATAAAGAACATTTTATAACGGGATCCCTTTGGAAGAAATGTTTTTCGCATAAGGCACAAAGTAAAAGGACAAAGATTTTCTTGAGTATCTACAGATATGGACTACCCAAATTATAGCATAATATCAAGACACCATAGAACAAACAAAGAAACATAACTGATGAATCATCCACTGATCTGTTATTTGGGTACACTAATCGAGAAGATAAATAATATGCAAGTTTTTAATCATAATGAAAGGCCTTAACATTTTAGCAAAGATAGGATTCACATTGAGATTCCTTTATGTCGCATAACATTGAGTACTATTGAGAGTCGTTTGTGTTGTAGCATCAAAACTTTTTGATATTTGGTCCATTTCTTCTATAACTATGCATGTTATGAGTTACGAATGACGAAGATCTTCATTATGACTTTTATATTTCAGTTATGATAGTTTCCTTATAAGTAAAATTGTCATGGTGCGTACTACCTCACATTCCCAACTCCACTTTTATTTTATTAAAACAGTGGTGTTCGGGCCATCGTGTGCACTCCTCGAATATGGCATCGGCTACCTGCTACCTCCACATGCACAAGCACCAGTTAACTCTACCAACCGAGACTTAGGCAAACACGAAGAAATCACCTAACGTGTTTTGTCTGCTGGGATTTGAACTCTAGCCTTCCATTGTTTTCAACCCTCGGTGCTGTCCAACTCTACATTTTACCCTAAACAGATGTTGATATCCATGCTAAGTAGGTGTATTTACACCAATAGTACCTTGAGAAATTCTTATCTGTGTCTGCAATCGTAAAGTTTTAAGGAGTGAACTTACAGGCCGAGATGAAGCGTAAATAAGTTGAAGTGTGAATTTAGAGACTTAATGAAAATAAGAGTAAAGGAAAAACAATTTTAACCAAATGTTGCGTTTAATGCGCTTCTAATATATGCCCGTTTGGCACTTCACACCTTGTATTTATCTTTTTATGATTTGGTACCTAACTTCATACTATTAAATGTATAAGATGCAAACTGCTGGTTCAAAATTAGATTCTGAGTCATGTGTCAATCCAGCAAACAAAAAGGAAATAATTATCATAATTAGACATGGGTAAGGAAAGGGGCAGGAGGGTTGGATTGACAAAAGAGAATAGAAGGAAAGTAAATGAGTTAGGGGTATGGCGAGGATCCAAATTCAGCACCAGGTTAAGAGGTGGCAAGGGGTGAAGGGGAGGAGATCCGCTGCAAGGAAACCAGTCTCCCCCTTTATACTTGTAAGAAAACACTCAACAATTTGGGCAAGAGATGAGTTTCTCAACTGTAACGTTTCAGCATCAAATTGTAAAATTAACAAATTTTGCTGCAAAGTAACAAATGTTGAATACTTCACCCTGTAAAATGCTTCTAACTCTACAATACTCCTTCAAAGACATAGGTATTAATGTCACCATTACATCAGAGGATTCAAAAAGGTACTCCTAAGACCTTTATTGTTATATCTTCTTTATTTTATTTTTTTGATAGAGGGGAACCTTGGAGCAACGATAAACTTATCTTTCATGTGACCTATAGGTCACATTTTTGAGTCGTGGAATCCGCCACTGATTAGACTGCCCACATCACACACCCCTTGGCGTGCAGCCCTTCCGTGGACCCTGCGTGAACGCGGGATGTGCATCGGGCTGTCATTTTTTCTGTTTTTTTCTTTTTGATAAGTCCTTATCGTTTGATCATTATGATCTAGTGTTAAAATGGGGAATGGGAGACAGTGAACATTTTTGTAAAGGAAAAATGACAAAAAACAACTTGGGGAATAACCAATAACCTGTTAATCTTACTTTAAAACTCAAGCAACTGAGAAGACCCACTTGAAACAGAATGAACAATATCATACCGATTCAACATTTTAAGAAACTGCACGACATCCAGAAATTACAGCATTCCTAAAATTTAAAAAACTTAAAATGGAAAAAAATAATTCTCAAAATACAGAAGAATCAATCATTGAAAATAAAAAACAAAACAAGTTGCACCAACTTAGGACTTTACAAAAGTATCAACAAAATCAAATTGCAAAGCATTAGAGCCTAGCATGATTAAAACAGTAATACATATCCATTAATATCAACAATTAAATTCATACTATAAAGTAACAAGAGACAGACCAAATGATGGATCGGGACAGCTGTTAGAGTTCCAAATCTTCCATTGATGCGTCCCACAATTTCATGTACTTGGCACGTAAGCTTTTGATCTGCTCAACAGGTTTAATAAGGAAATCCCATGATAATTATCAAAATGTTTAACAAATAACAAGGCTTTCTTGGCAATAATATACCTTACTACCCATATGCGGATTTTATTTTCAATTTTACAAAGTTAGTCTAAAAATCAGAAGTTTTGAGTCATCTTTCTCAATGATAATTTGACGATAGCATATATATACTGCACAATAATTTTAGAAATTACACTAACAATTAACAATTCAATACAAAAAAATTCTTGAAAGATCATCAATTACTGTGCTTTACTGCTTTATAGATATGAATTTTTCTACTTGGTGCAAAATCTTTTCTTCTTTTTTTTGAGGAGGATATAAACTAATCTTTTTTTTTAAAATCAGAATCCACTCTTTCCAACTTCGGAACTCAGAAAATGATAGGCCTACCCCTTGATCCTTCTGCAATTAAGTACCAAAATTGGTTCATTTGATTCGCCAGCAGGATTCAAACTCTTGATGTACCTCGCCCTCAACATTACTCCTGTTTACAGATCTTCTCTTCCATTCAGTCCACTCGAATTTGCACTGTCAGTCTTTGAACATTCGGAAGATTTCTCACAGGAAAAAAACAAGGGACTTTTCCATAGAAGATAAAAGTACTGACTTATATTTCTTAATGCCGTTAAACTAGGGTTAATTACTGCATAAGCAGTGTCTTTTTGCCCTATTCAAAAGATGTCAGATCAGAAGACAGAGTCACCTGAGATGAAAACAGAAAGTGAGTGAGCTAAGAAGAGGCTATTAGAAGCTGACAAGGTTCACGATCTCGAGCGAGGAGGAAAAGGGAGAATGGAGAAGATAAGAGAGACATCGGAGAGATACAAGCTTAGAGAAGAATACCAGAAAGATGCAACGTTGCAGATAGGATTATCGGAATTTTAGAGAGGAGGAGCTTTTATCTGTAGAAGTTTTTAAGGATCTTCTATTGCAGTTAACAAATTCGAATTCATTAAGTTCGCGTATCACAATCCAAGAACATCGTCATTTTTCCTTTCTTTTTCTTTCCAGATGTTCTTGACAACTAGCAGTATTTTTGTTCACAAAATCTACAAGACATGATTCAGTAGTAGATGCAGATTATATGCTGTAATTAAACAACAGAAATAAACTTGATGACAAGGAACATACACTCGGGGACATCTGTCCTGGTTGGCACTGCAATTTGTAGCAAAACTACCTTGTCGCGCCAGTCTGGGTTCTCTTCGAGGAATTTCTCAAATGCCAATATTTTTTGGGGAATTCCCTTAATCATATCCAGACGGTCTACGCCCAGCATTACCTGTAAATTAACAAATTGCCAATCAAAAATCAGTAAATAAAGTTTATTTAGGTTTCCATCTTTGCTTCTCTTCAATTTTCTTCCTTTATTCTCAGTCATCCCATCTATTATATAGATAGTCATCTCACTTTTCTTTGTCTACCTCGCACCAATACGTCGCTTTAAAATGAGAAATTTAAAAACAAGTTGTAATACTGTGTAATCAAGGTCTAAGGTAACTCTTCTTGTGATAATGACTGAGATGGGATAATATATCTGTTTTCACCTTTTTTTCTATATTCCAATTTTTTGGTGTTTTTACGAGGAAGCATACATCAAACTGTTGCACTGAGGATAACAGAAAATTTGAGGAGTGAAATAATTAAGGCATTCCACATTTCGAGCTATACTGATTGAATGCTGTAAAAAAATCTGCATCATGGTGATCTAAGATTTTATACTGGAACGAACCTTTCTGCCAGCAAATCTTTCTTGCAGTTCTTTGATATGGTGCTTGACTGGAGAAAGCTCAAGAGCTCTAATGAACCGATCAGAATCTATCCCGATAGGGAACTGTTCATCCAAAGGATCCAGTCAATATATCATCCATAACCTTTTGCAAAAGCAGAAACTTGACTTAAGTTGCAAATGATGAAAAAAGAAAAAATATAAAACATTTAAAGCTATCAATAAATGCTTCATATACCGCAGCAACACGCGTCAGCTTTCCTTGGTCCTCCACTCCTTCAGGTGTGCCCTCAAGCCCAAGAATGCGAGTGCAAGCACTAACAAAATGCCTTGCATAATCGTAAGTGTGGAAGCTGTAGACAAAATCAAAAAATCCAAAACCGGAGTCAGCTGAAAGCTCTTAACATAAAGGACAATCTAAATCCTCTTGCTGCAAAATTATGAAGTACAGAAAATTTTCATAGTTCAGAAAATAGTCATGGATTCAAAATAAGCTGAACTTCGTGATGTTAATGAGGCACTTATCCCCTTACTAAATTTACTGATGGTATTTGAAAACACAAGCAGTTTGTTTCCCTGGTGGTATGCTTCTCAAACCCTCATTTATCCATCACCATCACAACAATAAGAATTTTCTCATTCTAAACCTCTTGAGGCAAGAAAAAGAAAAAAAAAGTAAAAAAGTAAAAGGGAGAGTTTGATTTTCTTTAAAAAGTCCTTCATTATCATTACCTTGTTGCTTCTTTAATTAACCAGAATTTGCTCACAATATGTTAAACACTCCGTCCCAATAATAGGCATCAACCAAATTGGACACAAATGGTATCAAACCTTTATTCCTTCTTCTGAATACTACTTTAAGATAGTCTTTAGGAGAAGGGTTGGTTAGTGCTTACACTAATCTAAACCGTCCACAGACGATCTTGTTACGCATTGCATCCTTAAGAGTTAAAACTGCTTTACATTCTTTTCCCCCAGATTCATTTAAGGTATAATATCTCGTGGTGAAACAGCACGAGAACATTAGTTGGTACAATCGGTAAGCGTCTCTTATGCTCTTTCTAGGTAGCCTTGTCCACTCCGTTACACCGATCTTGAAAAATACCATAATTCAAAAGTGATAGTTGTTTGCAATACCTAAGCAATTTGTGACAATATTTGAATTATTGAAAATAGAGATAAGTGACTGACCCAACTAAATCAGCAGCAAGAACTGCTCTTAACAGCTCTGATCGAGATGGCAATGTCCTATGAATTTCGGATGAAGGAAAAGGTGTGTGAAGAAACCAACCAACTTTCATTTTACTATTATACTCTTTAAGGCATTTTGGTAGAAACATCAGGTGGTAATCATGGCACCAGACGACATCACCCTCTTGATAATGCTCATTGATAACATCAGCAAACATCTGGTTTGCCTTCTTGTATGCAGCAAACTGGGACTGGAAGCTACGGGTGGTTGCAAGACGGTCTTCTTGCGGAAGTGGGAGATAATGGAAAAGAGGCCATAGAATGTTATTACAATAGCCGTTGTAATATTGGTGAACAGTTTCTTGATCAAGAAAAACTGGAATGCACCTCTGCAGTCATGTAAACAATAAAGCACATAAAAATCCAACCTTTTTTATGGTAGTTGTTATACAGATATTAAATTTGATAGCATGCATCAAGGTAAAATCTTTTAGATGAAGTTCAGTATTTTATTACATGTTGATGTGGCAACAACATATAATAGGCGGTATACAGAAGTAGAGGCTCTACACATATCACTTTGTTGACAAGTATATATCAAGAATTTAAATTGGGACCTATTTTACAAACCTTTTCAGCTAGAGCTTCAGTAAGTGATCTCTGACCAATTTCATCAGATACATTCACCCCAGCCCACCCGATCCAATTTGCTTCAAACTCATTGACACCTTTAACAAAATAAAAAGACATCAGTTAGCACACATACAAGATGATAAGAACCTCACTGAAGCTCAAATGTAGTAGATAATTTAAGAAGATAAGTAAATGAACAATGCCTGCAGAGAAAAAGAAAGAAAGGTATCAAGAGCAAAATGTGCTAGTCATTTTTCGTGTATATAGAGCATTATTTTTTTGGCTTACCCAGCAGCGCTCGAACTAAACCCCCTACACTAACTTCTAGAGCCCATGAATCTTCGCCTTTCCTAACAGCAGAAACAGGCAACCGATTTGCCACAACCAACAATCTTTGCTTTTGTGGTCGTCCATCTAGCCTATCAGAGCCATCAGAAAGGGGTTTTGCTGCTACAAGTCCTTCAATAAGCTCTTCATCTCGGGTTCTCTTATCGCCATCTGATAGACAGAGTTCAATTCCATTTACAGAAACATCTGAGTCTCTGTAGCCATCTCTTATGCCTTCATTTGCATATAGAGACCTGCTGGATTTTCGTAGTTCCCTTTCTCTTAAAAGCCTTTCCAATCTAGATGGAACACCATTATACTTGATTCCAGGGGTTTGTAGGATCTGTGTTTGAATTGAATCAGTATAAGTCATGAATGATATGATGCATTTATTTATTCACAAAGCAGATTATCTTCACAAAAATTTAAAAATCATAACACTTCAGTCAAATGATACAATTATGAAAACATAACTTTTCCTGTCAGTTAAAAGAATGGACAAATTTCATATTCACCAAAAAGGACAATGTGAACAGTTATAGCGTCTGCGTCTCTTCCTTAAAAGTGACAATCTGAAACACATCCAATTAACTATGAGGAAACTAATACTATAAGTTATGAGCTTTTTGGTTAATTTACCATTGCCCTGATCGAATACAAAGGTAGACCAAAAATGGGAAAAGGAGTTTTCACACAAGAACCAATCTTTAACAAACATTGAAGTTAATAATAAAGGGAAAAAATAAAAAAAAACATCAACCAGAAAGACGGGGATGAAGAAGTAAAGCAGAAACTTTTAACTGAATTTCATGAGAGGAACATTTTACCTAGAATTAGCTGTTCCAAGGAAAAAAACATAGAACTACTCTATACATTAATTTGTTGCATTTAGTAGTGAAATAGTGAATGCATGTTCCCGCAATATTAACTCATAACGTGGCCTTAGATAACGAACAACAACATATCTATCACAGTTTCCCAAAACCCAATTCCTATTTTAAGTATATAATAAGAGAGAAACCAAAAAAGGAACAACAAAATCAATATCCATTTTACACAAAGAAATAGCACAAAAAGTAAAATTGAAGAACCAGCAACCAAGAGCACCCCCAATAAAACTCAATGCACAACCAAAAGATCTCAGCAAGTGTTAAAAAAAAGGAATTTTTTTCAAGAACTAAAGTACCAAATTGTTCTGAGGAATGCGGGTATCTTCAATCGACTCCATCTTCAGCACCGACAATTACAACAACAAGAAAGACCCAAATGAGGAATTGGGATATTGAATTTGAAGTGGAAAGACAGTCCATATAGAGACATACCAAAGCCGCAAGCTGTCACAATTTTGTATGTATTATGTAGAGAAGAGAGAAAAAAATCTGTAATCTGTAAATAGAGAAAGGAAAATGGAGAAACGAACAAGTCTAAGGGATTTTTGCAAATTTCATATAATCCAAACCCTTTTGAGGAGAGAGTGTAATAGAGAAAGTTTTGCAGGAACACGGGTTTGGTTTTCTCGCCATGCAGATTGCAGCAGCTGTTCAAGGTTTCCCTTATGGCCCCTTTTGGCACCAAGCCAACACATGTTTCTTTTTTTTCAAATTATTGTTTTTTTAATGAGTAAATAAATAAATTACTACTCTCCAACTCTCAACTAACCTTTTTTTGCCCCCTAAAGTTCCAAAATTGAGCATTAATGACTCAGCAGCTGTATCGAAATTCTTTCTTTCTTTCTTTTTTTGTCTGTTGAGATTTCCAAGTCCTTTTTGTGACTTGGTGGTATTTCACTTCGGTTTTAAATTATACTCCCTCGATTCCAGTTTAGATGCCTTCTAAAAAGAATGGTATTTTTTTAAATTTGAAAATAATTTAATTTAAATTTTTAATTTTATCTTTAATGAAAATTTTTTATATTCACATAAATATTTTGGCATATTTAACACTCACATAAATATTATGACTTGTTTAGGATCACATGTTCTAAAAGTTTTTGTTTCTTTCTTAAATTTTGTGACCATTTAAATAAGTTCACATAAATTGGAAGGGAGAGATTATGCTCTGTAAAAGGCTTTTCTTTATTAACAATATTATTTATTTGATTATATAAATATTTTTTACACCTCTAGACATAGATTATAAACTCGTATATTTCACTAGCATCCTATCAAAGCTCACTGTCTTAATAAAATTACATATTGCATTGGATTATTTGGTGCTAATTTATTTTAACAATTTGTCTGGGAAAAGAAAGAGAAAATAGAGGTAAAAATACGAAATATCTTTTGCTTGTCTTGTCACTTGTGTAGTTATTACGGGAAAGAAGAAGAAAAGGTGAATAAAATTATGTGGAGGAAGAAGTTCGTAGCATCCAACAAAAAGAATTCGAAAACCAAAAAAATTAATCAATATTTCTCACAAACCAAAAAAAAAAAAAGGAAAGGAATATTCTCCTTTTATTTAGTTTCTTTTCTCAATAAAAGGGTTAGAGTTTGTGGCTTAGTGAATTTTACTTGGCCATGCTTGTTTCTTGTTTTGTTGTTGGATAAGTCTCCAATGAATATATACTTTGAATGGGCTCATTTTTCTTATCTTTTTCCTTAAATATCTGCTGCTACTATTTTTGGACTATTACATAGGGTAGTAAAACTAACCCAAACTCATTTGACTCGCCCAATCCGTCCAAATTTTAATGGGCTTGGGCTAGAACGATTTTGAAAATGGATTTTTTTAGGATAGCTTAAGTTAACCCATCAAAACTCATCAGCCCAAATAGACCGATGATGATGCCCAACCTTGACCCATGAAAATATTCAATCTTAGGAGTCGTTTGGTAGGGTGTATAAGAATATTGTTGAATAAGGTGTATTAGTACTGAAAAGATTAATAATGCATGGGTTAGTAATGCAAATATTAGTTATGGAGAGATTATTTCTTATCCACTGTTTGGTGTGGCGTATTAAAATGCAATGCATAATTTTTAAGAAAATTAATTGTTTACAAAAATGACCTTCATATTCTTTAGCTTTAAAGAATTTTAAGGATAATTTTGTCTTTATCTATGCTAATGCATGCACAAATAGCTTTGGTATTGCTAATACCATAGTTTGCTATGTATTAGTTATACATAGGATAATACCAAATAGGTTGTATAACTAATACTTGCATTAGTAATACATAGGTTGAAAACGTGTACAACCCAAGGGATTAAAAGCACCAAAAGCTAATGCATGCATTATTTTCTCTATGGAAAAGGTTCAAACATGCCCCTGAACTATTGAAAATAGAGCAATTATGCCTCCATTTGCATTTGGGTACAAAATTGCCCTTGCCGTTAATAAAGTGGTTCACTTTTGCCCCTCCCCACTAACATACTCCACACCAAGGACAATTTTATACCCAAACACAAACGGAGGGCATAATTGCTCTAGTTTCAATAGTTCAGGGGCATATTTGACCTTTTTCGTATAAAATAATATTTTTTTGCTGAGTTGAAAATTCATGTTGGAGAAAAAGTCTTCTCTATAAAAAATAAAAAAAAAAATAAAAAAATAAAAAGAGGGAAAGGAATGTCTTGCCATATCTTTTATGTAGTAATTACTACAATGACGAGAAATCTCACCGGAAAATCCCTCCGGCCAGCTGAGGGAAAGGAATGGCTTGCCATATCTCTGATGTGGGTATTTGGGGACAAAATTGTGCCCTCCTTTTGTACCCAAATGCAAACAGATGGCATAATTACTCTATTTTTAATAGTTTATGGGCATATTTTGACCTTTTCAACTCAGCAAAAAAGTATTATTTTATACGAAAAAGGGTCAAATATGCCCCTGAACTATTGAAAATAGAGCAATTATGCCCTCCATTTGTATTTGGGTGAAAATTATCCTTGATGTGGAGTTTGTTAGTGGGGAGGGGCAAAAGTGAACCACTTTATTAACGGCAAGGGCAATTTTGTACCCAATACAAACAGAGGGTATAATTACTCTATTTTCAATAGTTTAGGGGCATATTTGACCCTTTTCCGCTTTCTTTAATACATCGTACCAAACAACCCTTTGGAGTTATATCGTGACCTATGTGCTGGATTTTTTTTAAAAAAAAATCCACATTTACTTGGATTAAATATTTGAACAAATATTTTGTTTATGAATTCATTTTTCTTCAATTGGAGGAAAATATTTTCCGTATCAAGAAAAGGAAAAATATTGTTTAAAACTCTTTTTCAACTTTACCCATCTTCACCAATCCCCGCTACCCCTACCCCACCTCACCATCACTCCCACCTACCCACCACCCGACCCCACGAAAATATTATTTAGACTATTTTCTTTTCATGATGTAGACAAGATTTTTTTTTCATTTTAACAAAATTAGTTTTTCTTTCGTGAAGTAGAAAAAATATTTTTTTTCATTTTAATAAAATGAGTACTTTATTGTAATAATAGTATTACAAGAGTAAAATGAAGAATTAGAAAGAAGGGAATAAAAATATAAGACAAAATCAAGTTTGTTTTACTGGTAAGTGTTGCTGTGTTGGGGATAGTTATAACTTATAAGCTCAGAAGGCATTTGAAATTGTTTTAGATTTGGGAAACAAAATGGCATGTTTGGATTTT
>AWOL01S0044621.1:13274-55852 GCA_000715115.1 Nicotiana otophora | reverse complement strand
CTCTTTCAGCAAATATTCACTGAGGCGATTATACCACATGCGCCCAGATTGTTTTAAACCGTACAAAGATCTTTGTAATCTGATTGAGTACATTTCCCGAGATTTTGAATATGCTTCAGGCATTTTAAATCCTTCAGGGATTTTCATGTAAATCTCATTATCAAGTGACCCGTACAGATAAGCTGTAACCACATCCATCATATGTATTTCAAGCCTTTCACGTAAGGCTAAACTGATGAGATATCGAAATGTTATGGCATCCATAACAGGTGAATATGTTTCTTCATAATCGACTCCAAGTCGTTGTGAGAATCCTTGTGCGACAGGGCGAGCCTTATATCTTTCAACTTCATTTTGGTCATTCCTTTTTCGCACAAAAACCCATTTATAACCAACTGATTTTACACCAGCAGGCATTTGGACTACTGGTCCAAAGACCTCTCTTTTAGCAAGTGCGTTTAATTCCGATTGAATTGATTCGAAATCTCGGGAAATATATTCAATCAGATTACAAAGATCTTTGTATGGTTTAAAGCAATCTGGGCGCATGTGGTATAATCGCCTTAGTGAATATTTACTAAAAGAGGGTTACATAAATGATGTTATTTGTTCATGTATTTTTATAAAGAAAATGACATCAGAATTTGTTATACTTGCTGTTTATGTTGATGACATAAATCTTGTTGGAACTCCAGAAGAGCTCCAAAAGGCAATTGAATATCTTAAGAAAGAATTTGAGATGAAAGATCTTGGAAAAATAAAACTTTGTCTTGGATTACAAATTGAACATTTAGCAAACAGGATCTTTATGCATCAATTTGCCTATACATAAAAGGTCTTAAAACGTTTTTATATGGACAAAGCGCACCCATTGAGTACACCAATGGTTGTTCGATCACTTGAAGTGAATAAGGACCCGTTCCGACCTCCAGAAGAGGATGAGGAACTCCTTGGTCCTGAAACACCCTATCTCAGTGCAATTGGTGCACTTATGTATCTTGCTATTGCTACAAGGCCTGACATAGCATTTTCTGTTAATTTACTAGCAAGATATAACTCTTCTCCTACTCGGAGATATTGGAATGAGATTAAGCATATTTTGCGATTTTTAAAGGGAACACTTGATATGAGTTTGTTTTATGCTAACAAAGGTAGTGCATATCTTGTTGGTTATGCAGATGCATGTTATTTATCTAATCTCCATAAAGCTCGATCTCAAACCGGGTACGTGTTTACATGTGCAGGTACTGTCATATCATGGCGCTCCACAAAAGAGTCAATTGTTGCTACTTCTTCAAATCATGCTAAGATAATAGCTATTCATGAAGCAAGTAGGGAATGCGTATGGTTGAAATCAGTGATTCATTTTATTCAAGAAAAATGTGATTTGGAGTGTGATAAAAGATCAACAATTTTATACGANAATCTATTGTTGCTACTTCTTCAAATCATGCTGAAATAATAGCTATTCATGAAGCAAGTAGGGAATGCGTATGGTTGAAATCAGTGATTCATTTTATTCAAGAAAAATGTGATTTGGAGTGTGATAAAAGATCAACAATTTTATACGAAGACAATGCTGCATGCATAGCCCAATTGAAGGGAGGATTTATAAAAGGAGATAGAACGAAACACATTTCACCAAAATTATTCTACACACACGATCTTCAGAAAAAAGGTGACATTGATGTGCAGCAAATACGTTCAAGTGACAATCCGACAGATTTATTCACTAAATCTTTGCCAACTTCAACTTTTGAGAAGATGGTATATAAGATTAGAATGCGGAGACTCAAATATTTAAAACAGGGTTCTCATCAAGGGAGTAAAATACGCGATGTACTCTTTTTTTTCTTACTAAGATTTTTTCCCACAGGGTTTTCCTTATAAGGTTTTTAATGAGGCAGCTAGAAATGCATATTACTAAATATGTGTACTCTTTTTCCTTCATTAGGATTTTTCTCACTGGATTTTTCCTAGTAAGGTTTTAACGATGCACAATACCTTTTAATGAACATCCAAGGGGGAGTGTTATAAAAATAATTATATTGTGGATGTTCATTTATTACTCCGGTATAGATAATCTTCCTGAAGAAGATTATCCATTTAGTACTCTGTTGAAGTTTATCTACAAGCAGCTGATGCAGACAGGTTGCAAGCAACTCAATGAAATGATTTGCATCAGTTTCTTGTTAAATAGGCAGGTTGCAAGCAGCTCATGCACACAACTTACAAGCAGCTAAAGAAAAGCCTTGCAGCTGCTTCGTGAAAAGCCTCGCAATTGCTTCCTTTCTTCTATAAATATAGGAGTTTTCAGTTCATTATGTACATAAATTTGAAATTTGAATAATATATGAATTTCTCTCTATATTTGTCATTTACTTTACAATTTTTATTTTATAACATGATGATTATTTAATTTTATATTATCATCTTCACCTTATATAAAAGAAAATGTCCATGTACTCCTTTTAAAACCCTCCTAAAACCTCAATTGTTTTCTTCACTGTCCGGCAAGTCAGCCACCGCCATTCCCGGTGGTTCCAATGCGCAGAACCGGCGTAACTCCTTCAATCTCTCTCCTCCTACTCTTCTTCCTCCTTCTCTCTAACCCACTCCCTGGTTCCTCCTTTTCTTTCCCCTTTTCTAACTACCGCACCCTCTTCTCTGTCTCTCATTCCCTTTTCTCCCGCGTCGCCAACCTCCGGGAATCCCGCGGAGACTCCGCTGGCGCTGCCCGAGCTCGATCCATTGCCATAAAACTGGAGAATGGTTTGGGTATTGGGTTCTGGAAAGTCATCTGGAACGTGGGTTGGGACTATGCGAGAAATTATGCTTGGAGAGATACGGCGTCGTTTGATATGTTCGGTGCTTTGTCGGAGTTGAATGAAATTCTGCGTGGTCTTAGTGATTTTTCGAGTGTCAGTTCAGATAGGGAAAGGGTTAACTGGATGAATCGGAATTATGAGAATCTTTTTAGAGTTTCCAAATCCCTTTTTGGTAGATTTCGGAAGATGTTTCGACAATCCGTAAGTTTTATTTTAATATTTTGTGGCAAATTTGATGCTTATGCTATAACTTCAGTTTAGGATTGTATTACCCCCGTCCCAATACTTGGTCTAAGTTTGTCTCTTTTTATTTTGAATTCAGGGTCCGTTGAAGGAAGTCATGGAGACACTTCAGAAGGAAGTAGTAGATGGCGATTTGCTTAAGGACTGCCTTGAATTGGGCGCTAATGATTTGAAGGGCCTGATCATGGTTTTCAAGGATATTTCTTCGAAATATACCTCTACTTCCTCTACCAGGACAGACCTGTGACTTAGTGAAGTTTGGAACCAAGGTATTATGGTTAACTCTGTAACTAGTTTTGTCGCTTTCCAGTGCAGTACCAACATAGCAACATAAGCGTTAAAGATCAATATAGAAGAAGCTGAACGTTCTTTTTCAAGCTGTATTTATGTGACTTGTTAAGAACCAAAACTATCTTCTGCATATTTTTGTTAGTGTAAAAGTGGCTGATTTGTGTTCAATGAAAAGAGAGTTTCTGAAAGGAACTCAAAGAAAAATGCTATTAGTGTGGTGGGACTCCTCAAGTAGAAGCTGCGTGACATGGGCTGTCGCTATAGCCATTACTACTTACTAGTAGTATATTTGGTTCTGTAGATTTTGATTTCATTTTTTTGGGGGTGGGGTGTGCGGGGGTGTGGGGGTGGACATCATGTCGATCTTATTGAGAGTTGATCTGAAGCCACTTCTCCAAAGTTGGAAACAGTGTACAATCAGAACTGTCTGGCTTTAATATTGGTAATCACACTGAATTTTGTTTTATTACGATATTATCTTCCTTTTCCTCTTTGTCCCTTGTGCAGTCCTCTCTGACCTTAATGACAATTAGCTAGTAAATGTTAAGTCATTCGTAACCAAAAGTGCTATTTCCCTTGCATTTGTCCAAATTGAAGTATCAGTTGGTGATTGACACAGGAGCTTCTGTAAGTGTTTCGGCCGGGGGGAGCAACTCTGGGACAAACTTTTAACATGCTCGGGGAGCCTGTTGTAATTTAGGGCCTGTAGTTTTCTTTCCAGGCAGGGCAATCTGAGTTTTCCTTGCCTTAGACTCGGCGGAAGGTTCTTGTGTTGGATAATGCAGCGGTGTGCATGTCCACATGGTGTTCATGATGACCTACTTTCTAAAGGCTTTTATATTGTGAAAGAAAATGCAAATTATGGTTGTTTTGCCTTGGCGTTATTCTATCAAACGTTAATCTATTCTACTAGCATTTGCTGCATGTCTCACCATAGAGCAAGATATACTGGTATGGAATTCGTGATAGACGATCATCCTCACTTCCTCAGGACAAGGGAAGGCAAAAGAGAATGTTGTTTTTAGCTTAATGTTATTCTATCAAGTGTTAACCTGCTCTACTAGCATTTGCTGCATGCCTAGCAAGTATTAGGCAAGATTACATAGTTTACTTAACTATTGCATACACCTGACTTCTGAGTAGCTTGAATTTAAATTCTGGAGTTGCCCAAGCATCTCATTGGAGGTGGAGCATGATGGTTCCTGTATACAAGAACAAGGGTGACATCCAAAATTGCAATAACTATCGGGGTATCAAGTTGCTTAGCCATACTATGAAAGTCTGGGAGAGAGTGGTAGAGCTAAGGGTGAGGAGGAGTGTGTCTATTTCCGAGAACCAGTACGGGTTTATGTCAGGGCGTTCGACTACAGAAGCCATCCACCTTGTTAGGAGATTGATGGAGCAGTATAGGGAGAGGAAGAAGGATTTGCATATGGTGTTCATCGACTTAGAAAAGGCGTACAATAGATGGTCAGCCACATTGATGCATTTAGTTTCATTCTTGTTATCTGATTGGAAAACTAAAGCTCGTGGACTAGTAGAGCCCTATAATGGAAAAGGGACTTTGAACTACTGAAGGAATTTGCAAAAGAATCAAAGTGAAGTATTGAGAACTGATGGTCCTGTACATTTAAGGCCAAGTTTCCTTTTTGGATATTTGATTGTTTGCAGAGGGTCTGAAGTTTAAGGATTTAAACTTGATTAATCCAGATCCTAATGAAGGTTGAAAGATTAAAAAAGAAGTTTGATGATGGCTAGAAGAATTCAAGAACAAAAAGTGGTAAAAATTAAGTCCATTTAGTTTATGAGGCTATTAGCTGAAGATGCAACACGAAGAAAAGGACCTAAGAACTCAAGAAAAAGGTATCTTAAACGAAGGGGGAATTTGCATCTATACCCAGTTTTTGGGTCACATTTTAATCTATACCCGCTTTGCAAAAGAAATTGCAAGCGTACCCACTTTTCGGGTAACTTCAGGTATACGGGCCTGAAGTAGCAAAAATTTATGTCTGAAGTTTGAACTTCAGAATGTTTTGCCTGAAGTGTAGCCTTATCAAAGCAAAACTTCAGATATTTTTGCCTGAAGTTTGGCCTGACTTGCAAAGGCAATCGCGCAAACTTCAGTTCATAGTACAATGGAAAACTTCAGTTCAATAATTGCTGAACTTGAGCAATTTTGGCTGAAGTTTTTGTTTTGTAATTGCTTAACTTCAGCATTCTAGGAGCTGAAGTTTGTTTAGTATCTGCTGAACTTCACTATTTTAGGAGCTGAAGTTTGTTTAGTATTTGCTGAACTTCAGCTCCTAGAGGATGCACTTCAGTGCTTGGGTCCTTTTGGGTAATATTCCAAGCAGTCAACTTGAGCTCCCCGTCGTCCATCCTCAGGAAGAAAGGTATCAGTGGGTTCATCAAAACTTTGCCATAGTGGCTTCCCTCACAAATCATCAATTAAACCAAGTTTCCTGAATCCAAGAGCTTCGCTTTATGTGAAGAATAATAATATGAATAATAATATCATCTAGAGGAAAGAATAATATCACCCGAAGAAGAAGGATGAGGAGAAAGAAGCCTGAATTTGTTTAAAAAGTGGGTATAGGTTAAATTGAGGCGACCAAATAGCCCCGTGCAATTTTTAATATTTTTACTAAACGAAGAGAACTAAGAAAAAGGCCCAGAAGACATGTCCACTCAGGGGAGATTTGCACAAATAGAATCATTTCAAGCTGCTATTTAACTTTTGTCACCGTCTAAGTACGTTTTGCCAAGTAGGTTAATAGAGCATATCTTATTCAAAGTTCTTATGTTGGGGGGTGGGGGGATTATGCGGGGCGGGCATAACTTTGAACAAGCGCGGGGAACAAGCTATGTCCCAACCGCTTATTCTTATATCTGTAAAAACATTATAAAACTGGGGACAAAATTTAAACACCAGCCCTTAATGTATCCTATTTCTGCAAAAGTTTGACCTAGTTATGGGGCTCACTGAATTTTTTTGAAGCTTTGAGATCTTAAAGCTAGCAATTTGTAAAGGTACCTGATATAACTGAAATGGATTGAAGAACTAAAACTAGTGTGTTTATCTGAAGGTCCAATATCTTAAAATTAGTGAATACGGGAACTCAATCCCAAAATCAACTACATTCTTGTGAATTTTAAGTGTGGAGGACAAGGGATTTACTAGCTCATCCTTTTACTGCACTTTTGTTAAGAGTTAATTTAGAAATCTAAAGATCCATTCTGGATTAAATTGTGGAGAATTTTTCAAGTATAAAGGAAGTAACTTCACTTTTAAAGTAGAAGTAAAACAATTCTATAAAATAAATTTGATAAGCTATTCACGTAAGAAAATGTACCATATACTTATTTTATTTTATTTTTTTTTTCACTTTTCAGCTGCGCCAAAAACTATTTACATTCGGTAGCCGAAAAAGTATATAAAATTTGAATAATTTTTATATATAACATACTAAATATATAAATATACAAATAATATATATATTTTCGACTATTATTTTCAGAGCGGCTATTACTCGTATTCTATCTTGGTGCAAGTCCGTTGAGCTTATGAGAATTTCTTGGTATAAGAAAATTTGATAAGTTTGTACTTGTCAAGTTAAGGTAACTGAATTCTACTGTGATAAAAGAAAAATGAACCACTTCTTTCCCAATTCAATCCCAGATGAAGATGTCTGTTATTATCTCAATTACATTTTCCATGTTAAAACAAGAAAATAAAGTAAAAATGTTTTAAGACCCAGAAAACGAATTCCATTGCTTCTTGTTGTTTAAAAAGTCGTTAAATTTGTCTCTGGCTTCTCTCTAACATCTCTGATGTTGTCTATTGAAGAACAACCACCCTGAACTTTACCGGTACACCATAGACGGGAGCTCAAGGTTTTGTGAAAATGATAAATAAAAAATTTACTGAGATATTCCAGCAAATAATCTTGCTAAATGCAGTAAAGGTGAAATTACAAACGTTTTCAGTAGATAGGATTCATTCAAAGAGATTATTCCAGTGAAATTATTTTCTGAATATAAAGATGGGTATGAATACGTTACGACGAGCTAATAGCTAATTGAAGTAGGTGCTTGCTTTAAGCAAAACGTTTATTCTTATCATCATCGGTTTAATAATGGACACGTCTATTACTCCATTAGTTTGACTTTGGAAGGTCGTACAGATGTATACCATGTGCATTATCATAAATGACTTCTTTAAAATCAGAACTACCTAGCTTGTGACATGACTTCAACCCCTGATTATCATATACTTAGAGTGCCATTTTCAGAAAAGAATCAACGCTTTACCTCCCTAATGTATCACTAGTACTGTATTTACTTGCATTAATCAACATTAGTCGACAAATGAGTTTCAGATATCGAATAATTAAATTTTAAAGAAAGTGTGGCGCACTTCCGTTGAATGGTTCATTTCCCTCCCTTATTCAAGTTCCACTAGCACACAAATCCATTTAAAGAAGAAAAAACAAAATTAAAAGGAAGATATGCAAAGAATTTCAAGAAATTAAGAAATTAACTTGAGCAGTATTTATCTAATCTAACATGCTGTGCTAGTTCTTTGCTGCATGGAACTTGTATCTCGAATCCTAAAGATCCATTTCCCATTGTAGCGCTGAAGAACCATTGCCTAACCCGTTTTGATCGATCTGAAGTTTGCTATAATACCAAGAATTATCACATTCCCTCACCGATCAGGCGTGTTGGGAATAAAACCTCTACAGAAATAATATTTACAGTAATAAAAGCGGAATAATAACGTAGCACCGAGATACGGTAATTAACAAGGATAAAAGAGTGACAACGACACCAAGATTTTTACGTGGAAAACCCTTTTGAATAAAGGAAAAACCACGGCCCCAAGACGAGCAACTAATATCACTATAGCAAGGAATTTTACACTTTGTAGGTCCGAGTAAAATACTCCAAAGACCACTACAACACTCAAAAGAAATAACCATCTTTTGATATTCCCACCTCACTACAATATCGCTAACTCTCTATTTTTCTCACAGACTATTTTCTTATACCTTGTCTGTAAAACCTCACTCTTTCTTTCTTTCTTTCTTCCTTTCTTTGTTCGTGTGTAGAAATGAGAGCCGAAGCTCTCCTTTTATAGCGGAAGCCTCACTCTCTAAAGACTACTATATTTGACAATTTGCACATACTTTTTCTTCAATGTTGACAATTCAACAAAGTTGGCTACCAAACCAAAGATATTCAACAAAGTTGGCTACCAAACCAAAGAAATTCTCAGCCAAATATTTTCCTTAGGCATATGCCTATTACTTTGGACTTTGAATGAGATGGACCTCATCAATCTCCCCCTCCAGTCTCAGTCATCTAGAGGAGGTAGCACTGTCTTCTAGTTTGAGTGTATCCCAACAAGTTCTTTGCATAGCTCGAACTTGTCTCTTGGTACCACCCTGGTCAACATATCAGTAGGATTTTCACTCGTGTGAATCTTTTTTATTATCAGTAGCACCGGCCATATCAACATGTGTGTATCCCTTCAAGATTGGATCGGATCCTCCAAAACACAAGCAATCTCCTACAATACCTCTTAGATACACGAGTATCCACTTGACTGCTTCCCAATGTTCTTTTCCAGGACTTTCAAGGAATCTGCTAACAAAACCAACTGCATGAGCAATATCAGGTCTAGTGTATACCATTGCATATATCAAGTTTCCGACTGCTGAAGAATAAGGAACTCTAGCCATGTTCCCTTTTGCCTCTACTATTGTAGGACATATCTTCTTGCTCGACTTCAAATGGCCAGCAAAAGGTGTGATGACTGGCTTAGCATTCTTCATATTGAAGCGTTCCATTACACGTTCAATGTACTTCTCCTGATACAACCACAACTTTCTGATTGTTCGCTCTCGAACTATCTTCATACCCAGAATTTGTTGTGCTGGGCCCAAGTCCTTCATATCAAATGACTTGGACAAATCTCTCTTCAACTTTGCGATCAACCCCTTGCCTTTTCCTACAATTAATATGTCATCCACATACAACAACAATATAATAAAGTTATTCTCAAAAAATCTTTTGAAGTATACACATGGATCAGAATAGGTCTTTATGTATGTTTGACTTTTCGTGAATGAGTCAAACTTCATGTACCATTGCCTTGGTGCCTGCTTCAATCCATAAAGACTCTTATTCAATTTGCACACCATGTGTTTCTTTCGAGCTACTTCAAATCCTTCTGGATGCTCCATATAAATCTCCTCTTCCAAATCTCTATGAAGAAATACAGTTTTCACATCCAACTACTCCACTTCAAGATCTAGGCTAGCTGCTAAGCTAAAATTGTTCGAATAGAAGTCATTTTGACAACATGTGAGAAAATTTGTCAAAATCAATACCTTTCTTCTGTTCGAAGCCTTTTACCACCAATCGAGCTTTGTATATGACCAACTTGCCATTTCCATCTTTCTTGAGTTTAAAGACCCATTTTCATTTGAGTGGTCTTTTTCCCTTTGGAAGTTCAACCAGCTTGTACGTGCCATTTTTCTGTAGAGATTCCATCTCCTCTTGCATGGCTTTCATCACTAGTTCTTTTTTGGATGAGACAACACCTCCTTAAGACTTTCTGGCTCCCTTTCATCACTGATGAGGAAATACTCTGTGGAAGGGTACTTGCATGACTCTATCCCTGGCCTCTCTGATCTCCTCAGAGGTTGAGGTTGTTCTTCTTCCTGAGTGGGGTACTCCACTTGCTCGACATCATCATCAAGTTGCTCCCCATGCTTAATAATCTCACCAGGTTGCTCCCCCTACTCGGAAACCTCGTCGATCCTACTTTCTGCACTTGTGGGATTGTTAGAAGTAGAAGGAATAGTAACAAGGTTAGGAATTATACCATTCTTGGCCTTCTCTAGCATATCATCAGCAGTTCTAACTTCACTTTCTCGGAAGACTACATCTCTGCTTCTGATGACCTTCTTCTTTACAGGATCCCACAATCTGTATCCGAACTCTTCATCTCTATATGCGATGAATATGAAGGGAACAAATTTATCATCCAGCTCTGTTCTATGCTCCTTTGGTACATGTACAAAAGCTCTACAACTGAACACCTTCAGATGCGAGTATGACACCCCCTTGTTGGTCCAAACTCTCTTTGGGATGTCAAACACCAACGGAACTGATGGGCTCCTATTGATCAGGTAACATGCTGTTTGAATTGCTTCACCCCAGAATGACTTAGGCAGTTTAGCCATTCTGAGCATGTTTCTCACCTTCTCTACAATGGTGCGGTTCATCCTTCCAGCTATGCCATTATGTTATGGGGTTCCAGGAAATGTCTTTTCATGTCTGATCCCATGGCTCGAACATTACTCTTCAAATTCCCTTGAAGTGTACTCACCTCTATTGTCACTTCGGAGATGCTTTAGCTTTTGGCATGTCTCCCTTTTCACCATAGCATGAAACTTCTGGAAAACTTGAAACACCTGATCTTTGGTTTTCAAAATATAAATCCATAATTTTCGTGAAGCATCATCAATAAAAGTAACAAAATATTTGTTACCACCTATAGATTCAATTTTCATTAAACCACAAACATCAGAATATACCAAATCAAGTATATTCAATTTTTTTCCAGACGATGTCTGAAATGAGACTCTATTCTGCTAACCAAATAAACAGTAGTCACAAGGTTTTACCATTGTACCTTTGGCATAAGAAATGAGTGATTTCATGGCTAGAATCTGCAATCCCTTCTCGCTTATATGACCCATCCTTTTGTGCCACAAATCTGCAGAAATCTCATCTTGTGCCGCGTTCAATTCACCTTGCCATATTTTGCATTTGTCATGTAAAACGTGCCACGAGAAACTCCCTTTGCAATCACTAATGATCCCTTAGTGAGTCTCCACTTTTGATTTGCAAAATAGTTTACGTATCCATTTCGGTCTAAAGCAATTCCCGAGATCAAGTTCATCCACAAATCAGGTACATGTCGCACGTCCTTTAGAACCAATGTGCATCCGACATTTGTCTTGATACAAATATCACCGATCCCTGCAATCTTTGAGTAACTTGTGTTACCCATCCTCACAGTGCCGACATCACCTGCTACATATTTACAAAAAAGATCTCTTACCGGTGTGGCATGGTAATATGTTGTTGTATCAACCACCCATTCCAACTCTAGACTTGACAAGTGCATGCATTCCTTATCCTCATTTATAAAGAGGACAACATTATCATTGTTTTGCACCATGGCGGCTGTGTTGTTATCATTCTTATGGCCACTGCTTTCACCTTTGCTCTTCCTTGAATTTGGGTAATCTCTTTTGAAGTGACCTGGTTGATCACAATTGTAGCAATTTCTGGCTCTTGATTCGGATCGGTTCTTAGACTTCCCACGAGCTCCGGATCTACCATAGTTGTACGAACTCCTTTGATAACTCCTGTCTCTACCTTATGTGATGAGAGCATGTCCTTGATTTTCAAGCTTCTTTCTCATTTTCTCATTGAGTAAAAGGGCCGATGTGACATCTTTCAACTCAATGGTAGTCTTACCGTGTAGGATGGCTATTGCCAAATTATCGTACGAAGATGTAATGAGTTCAATAGCAAGATAGCTTTATCTTCTTCCTCGATTTTCACTCTGAGATTGGCGAGCTGTGTGATTAGTCCGTTAAATACATTTAAATGTGACAAAAAATTTGTACCTTCACCCATGGATAGGGCGTATAGCTGCTTCTTCAGGTACAATTTATTTGTCAGCGTTTTGGACATGTATAGGCTTTTCAACCCTGTTCAAATACCATGTGCGGTGTCTTCATCAATGATGTTATTTATCACATCATCTGATAAGTGCAACCTGATTGCACTAGCAGGTCTTTCATCCGAGTCAGTACAATCCTCAACTTTCATGGTATCAGACTTTTAGGCAGCAACATCTAGTACCTTGTGTAATCCTTGTTGGATGAGCAGATCTCTCATCCTTCTTCACCATGTTGAGAAACCACTATCTCCGTTAAATTTTGCTACCTCGTACTTCACTCTGAACATTTTTATTTTTCACCGAGTATAGTACTACCGATAGTGAATAGTATTTCTGTGAACGAGTATAACCTGTGCTCTGATACAAGTTATTGAGAATAAAACCCCCTATAGAAATAACCCTCTTTTGATATTCCCACCTCACTACAATATCGCTCACTCTCTATTTTTCTCACAGACTATTTTCTTATACCTTGTCTGTGAAACCTCACTCTTTCTTTCTTTCTTTCTTTCTTTGTTGGTGTGTAGAAATGAGAGCCAAAACTCTATTTTTATAGCCGAAGCCTCACTCTATAAAGCCAACGATATTTGACAATTTTCACACACTTTTCCTTCTTTTTCTTCAATGTTGACAATTCAATAAAGTTGGCTACCAAACCAAAGAAATTCAACAAAGTTGGCTACCAAACCAAAGAAATTCAATAAAGTTGGTTACCAAACCAAAGAAATTCAATAAAGTTGTCTATCAAACCAAAGAAATTCTCAGCCAAATATTTTCCTTAGGCACATGCCTATTACTTTTGCTTTTAAATGAGATGGACCCCGTCAAGGCGATCACCGGGAAATACTAAGGTGTTTATATCTAATTTAGCAACTTAATAATAACATTAAAAAGGTTAAAGTGAAAATACAACGGTTAACCATAGTTAACCGATAAAGGAGTAAACACGTCTTGCACTAATTTATTTGGTGTAACATTGGATGCAAGTCCATTTTACCCTTGATCCAACCCCACTAAAACGAGAAAAAAAGAATAGAAGAAAAGCCTTCTCAAGATAAGACATGTCGGCAAGTAGATCGATATGCAATAAATTTCAGCATTCTAATTTCATCATCTTCAAAAACCATGTGACTGGTAATTTTCCGTGCATTGAATACCCTAGGGTCCCTATATCTTCATAACTTCCCTTCATAAAATCCCAACACTCATTCATTTCTCCACTCCCCCTCCATGTTAGCTTGCTGTTTCTGTCTGATCACTAAGTCCTTCTGAGCATTAGCTTGACCTTTTCCAAAGGAATTTAATGTTACTAATGCTTCGTACATCTTTCTCTAGCTAGCTTGAATAATAGCGATGTATATCATTTACGAACAACTTGATCGCAAAAATATATTAGTAATAGTTACTCATCAACTTTCACATAGCAGGCAAGTCACTTGTTATTCCTGTGTAACTGTCGTGTGACATGGTGAGTGATTGATTGCGGCTAGACGCAATGGGTTCAATAAATTCTACCGTGTCAAACTCGTTGTGTTTAGCTCAAACTATATAGTATACGTGTGTGTGTGAGAGAGTGACTCAGTGTGAGGGGAAGTAGTTGACACTTGACAGAGAGTAATAATCAGAACTCAATTTTGGGTTCACCACTGATTGCTTGTCCATAATGATGATTCTTTTTTTCCAACATGGTCATTTTAAGTAGTGTTTGCAATTGCTGGCATGGGCTGAGCCGAGGGCGGAAGGGGACCCCGTTCGCCAGAAAATTACACTATATATAGGCAAAAAATATTATATATATATATATATATATATATATATATTGTAGATGTTGTATTGTAGATGTTGAATTCCCTCGCGCTGCTGATAAACTATGTCACACATAAAGTGAAACAGTGGAAAGAGAATGAAAGAGCGCTGGCAGCAGTGCAATAAAGGAGTTGATATTTTACAATCATTGAGAAAATGATTTCTGTAGCAGCTAATTAACTACTACCATGGAATTCACAGTTCATTTCTCCCAATATAAAACTGATTGGTTCTCTTCCTTGATCAGAAATTGAAGTCCCATGCACATGCACATCAGTTTCAGAGACATTGGAAATCTGTGAAATTAACTAAAAGGAAATATGCAAATGACACTACTGTGGAATCTCACTGCTCATCACACTTTCTCCGCCGCGTGAAATTAAATGCATTCAACTAACCTCTTAATTACTGACTTTCCATAAATTAAAGTCTTCCCAGTACTCTTTAGTCTTTTTGTCTCTCACTCATTGACCTCAACCCATATATATATACTAGACACCGATTTGAAGCTTCTCTCATCCCTGTCTCAAAGACTCTTTATTTCCTTATTCTACTTTCTTTTTCTTACTTAGGATTATAATGGGTAGGGAAGTGATGAAATGGATGATGGTGTATGTGGTGTTTCTGGGATTGAATTTGGGGGAATATTATGGGGCAAAAGGAGATCCCCAAGTGCCTTGTTATTTTATATTTGGTGATTCATTAGTAGATAATGGGAATAACAACAATATTCAGTCATTGGCTAGGGCTAATTACTTGCCTTATGGTATAGATTACCCTGGTGGTCCAACTGGGAGGTTTTCCAATGGAAAAACTACAGTTGATGTTATTGGTAAGTTTCTCTCTTAGTCTTCTCTGTGTTTGTTTTCCCCTGAAATGCATCATTTTCAATTTTAGGACTGGTAAGATTTTTGTTAAATAGAAGTAATGTAACTTATTTCAACTTAAAATTTTCAATTAGCTAATGTATTATTTATGGTACCAAAACGAGTCTGCAGGTAGCTTATTCCAAGCTATTAACATACTTAAGTAAACTATATATGCACTCTCTCTCTCTCTCTCTGTGGATTAAGCGTCTATGCTGTCAACCCTATGGAAGATATACGACCTCTCTCAAATTAATTAAAAATAATATTGTTATGGTTTCTGTTTCATTCTAAAGCTAAAAGCAAATTTCATGTAACGAATATAAAATTCATAAATCCTCATTGATATGCTGGTTGATCAATTATTCCTTATTGACTGATGGATTTATTTCTTTGGAAAGGCTTGTATTTGTCTCTCATAAAAAAGGAAACTCTTTGTGATAGACTTAATATACCACTTGCTCCTTCCGTTTGTAGAAAAGATTCCTATGTTACCTTTGTTATTTTTATACAAGCATTAGCACGCACCTTTCATTTTCTACACTAATTTATCCCACAATGTGATAATATGTGTGTCTGCTAATTTATTACACTAATAAATTTCTGTGAAGCCGTGTAGGAGTAGGATGTTAATTATGATGCTATCCGCCTATCCCAATCTTAATTCTACCTAACATCTGAAGATAGGATATAAGGCATAATTCTACCTTTTCCGTTCAAAAAGAAGGAAAAAGAAAAGGCAACGGAGGGTTGAAAATAAGGAGTAACATAAAAGCCTCAGCTTTCCTTTCCACAATTTGTTTATTTCTTTAACTTTTACAGAATAAACCAAATATTCTTACTATATAAACATTGTATTTAACTTTACAGCTGAGCTTTTGGGGTTCGAGGATTATATTCCACCCTATGCAGCTGCAAGGGGTGAAGACATACTCAGAGGGGTCAATTATGCATCTGCAGCTGCTGGAATTAGAGAAGAAACTGGCCAGCAATTGGTAATTCTTCGTTTCCTTTGATTTTCTTGGGTTTTTATACATTGATAAGACATTTATCTTTTCTTATTTTCACATTTCTGAAGTTCTGTTTACATAATCTTTATAGGGAGCGAGGATTAGCTTTGCTGCGCAGGTAAATAATTACAGGAATACAGTGCAACAAGTGGTGCAAATACTAGGAGATGAAGATTCAGCTGCAAATTATTTGAGCAAGTGCATATACTCAGTTGGACTGGGCAGCAATGATTATCTCAATAATTATTTCATGCCCCTTTATTACTCCACTAGCAGACAATTCAATCCTGAGCAATATGCTGATGTTCTTATTCAACAATACACTCAACAATTGAAGGTAAGTTTACCTATTTAGGTTAATTCTTTATTTATTTTCGACAAATTAACTCACACCATCCACACAAGTCAACTCTAATTGTGCTTTCGCGTATTTGTGTATTGCTTCAGACTTTGTATGACTATGGAGCAAGGAAGTTTGTCTTAATTGGAGTGGGGCAAATTGGTTGTAGCCCAAATTCTCTGGCACAAAACAGTCCTGATGGCAAAACCTGTGCACAAAATATAAATGTTGCAAACCAGCTATTCAACAGTAGGCTAAGGGGTATTGTGGATGATTTCAACAGCAATACACCCGATGCAAAATTCATCTACATTAATGCTTATGACATCTTCCAAGATTTAATTGACAATCCCTCAGCATTTGGTAATGATTTCTTCTTCCCAATAATTATGTGTGTATGTTGAGGACATAATTAAATAAATAAAAGTGAATTCTCTCTTACAACTTAAGCTTTTAGATGAAATGATCACACACTTCGTGTATGTTAAAACAACCTATGCCTCATGAGATTTTGAATAAATAAAAACTTTTCGTACATAAATGTTACGTACTTATTAGGCATCAAATTTTTTTTTTTTTTTTTTGGAAATCGGCTAAGACATTTGATTTTTAATTATTTTTTCAGGATTTAGAGTGACAAATGCTGGATGTTGTGGAGTAGGAAGGAACAATGGGCAAATAACATGCCTTCCTCTACAAAATCCATGCCCAAACAGAGATGAATATTTATTCTGGGATGCATTCCATCCAGGTGAAGCTGCAAATGTAATTGTTGGGAGAAGATCATACAGAGCTGAAAGACCATCAGATTCTTATCCTTTTGATATTCAGCGCTTAACTCAACTCTGAAGATAAGAAATGAGGCTAAATCAAATCACTCATCCTCTTCTATAATATTCTCGTGGAATTTTCTATTGTAATTGTCATATATAATGTACTATGAGTTATTAATTAATTTTATTATTTGAGAAATGTTGTAGCTTTGTCCTACATGTGATCAGTTCAACGACTTGCTTCTTAATTTTATTTTTTTTTCCTTTTTTAGTTTCAAATAGTGCGTGTAGATTTTCCCATTAAACGGTGTATTCGATAGCATTTAATAAATTATAGTAGAACCATGTCGTTTTAGTTTTAACTTACTTCATTTACTTGCAGGAAGTGACCTTCAAGCAAAATATATAGCGTATTATGTAACTATACGTAGTCTCAAGTAGTAAAAAGTAAAAACTGCAATATGTCAAACAGTAGCCCCTAATTGTCTTTCCCATCAAAATTTGCTCAAGTGGCTTCGAGATCAACACCTTCTGGGAATCCACTGTTAAACATTCTTTAGTTTAGCATGAAGAGAAACTATACTTCAGTCTATGAATGTGAGACTCAATCAAGTACGTACGTTATTGGCACCATTTGGAGAAAATGACGAAAATGGACACTTAGATATATTCTTGAGCAGTTTTGAGCTTTTAAGTTTATCCAAAGTGCGAACATTTGCCCGTATTCAAATATTTAATAAACTATGATTGTCAAATGTAATGAAAATTGTGAAAAAGAAAATTTTAACTAGAAATATTAGGAAAGTTCCTGCAGATTCTAGAAAATATAACACCAAAAACTGTACCTGAAACTAGAATAGACAAAAAATAATAAAAATTACATGATAAAAAATTGCACCAGATACTAAAAATAAACAAAAAATAGATCCGCCATGCAAGCTTGAAGGAAATGTGATGAGTGGCCAATGCTTGCAATGCGAGAAGGGTATGACAATCTGGGCGCCCTCACTATTCCTTTAAAAAAAAGACAACAAATAAAAATAAAATTTGCAAAAAAATGAACCTCCAAATATGAGTTCTGTTACCCCCCCCCAAATTTATGTCAAATCTAATAGCCGGAGTTTATTAAGTATTTGACATAGATAAAAGTACTAATTGTGGCAAACTTAAAAGACCAAAATTGCTAAGGAGTATGACTATTTTAGACCTACCCTAGCGCCTAAACAAAAAGAACCCTTTTGTAATTTTCTCTTTTAATTACCTTCGCTCTAATGAAATTTTTGACCAATTTGTCCCCGACTAAATTATAGGACAATTTTTTTGCTTGCTTCAAAATTGCAACATTATCTTTCCTAATGGAGGCATTTGTGCTCTTGCCATGTTGTTGATAACGTATGTCAATATACTTGTACTACAATATTAAGAATTGCTTGACCGATAATACGTGGACCCTCCCTATTTGACGACCATTAATTGTAATTTCCTAACTTGCAATCTCTGATTCACAGTAGTAACATTGCTTTCCAAAATCCAAACTAGGTATCACTTATCCAACCTTTAAGCTTTCAAATTCTTGTGTGTATGATTGTACCACTTTGATCTTGGACTTTCTAAAGCTATCCAACGCACCTTCATCAGCTGAATCCAAGATCCAACTGCATATATAAAGAGCTTGCACAAAATTGACTTGCAGATTGAACTTTGATCGTGACATGAGGATTTATATTGCTAAAGTTAAGATATATAATTTTTAATACTGCTAGTAAATCATATTGTAAACAGAGTACCAAATAAATAAAAGTGGACAAAATCAACAAATTATTATGGTTCGAGTTAAATAGAAATTAAAGGTCATAAAAGCTCAACTAAACTTATAAGAACACGCCTGATTGGTACTTAATAATTTGACTACCAAGGACATGATCTTTCTATTAAAGTTCCACTTGAATTAGGATTCACTTTCTGTTTGGGTTTCTAAAGTTCCAATTGATGAATTAGGATCCACTTTGTGTTTGAATATTTTAGACAACGAACCCATCCCCAAATTATTTATTCTTTAAAAACCAATTATTATAAAATCAACTCCGCAACCAAATTCAAGGTGGCCAAATGGTCAACGATATAATGATCCCATAACTTTCTGTATCCTACTTTTTCTTCTTCAAAACCATGCGGCTAGCAAGAGTATCCACTATTCAATTTCTATCCACACTATCATCACTTCTCCTCATAAATACAAGAACTCCTTATCCCCGTTTATGTAATTCGTAGATTTTGTTCACCATATATATATGACTAAGTCTTCCCAAAACTTTGCATTAATGGCATTGGCTCCTATGGCTAGCTAGCATGGCTATTGATATGGACTGTTCTTCTACTGAAACTTGCTATCTTCTTTATCTTCTGGGCCATTACTCACATGCATGGTTCTTTTTTATTTTGGCTAATGTGTAAAGTCAAACCAAATATTTGAGACAATTGTAGAAGACTTGGATCATTTCATGATTTGCTCATGACAGCTGATTAAGACTTTGCAATATGCATTTTGGCGCTTTAAATTGCAAAATTAATTTATATGCTTGCCTAGTAGTTGGGAGGTTGTGAATTTAATTTTTTCTGAATATTAAATATGAAGATAAAATAATGTAAAATTGAATTTATATATGCATGTGGTAACTAGCTATATCATCAATGTGTTATGTGAAGTTTAATTCTTACCACATCCTTTTCTTCCCCATGCCTCTCCACCCCCTTCCTCGCCAAATTAAATACTAGTAAAGAAGATATCCAAAATTGCTTAGAGTATATTTTTTCCTCTAAACTCAAACTTAATAAGCTAGGTTTGTTTGCTCTTCTATATTTAAACTGATTTTAACAACACCCAACTATTCAGGAAAACAATGCACCGATTCAACTGAACTGCAAGATTCAGAATAAGTTTTATCAAAAAGTACATGCTTATTAGTAGACCATTAATCATTTAAGGTGTTAATGAATAATGACATGGTCCCTATATCATTAATATACAATGATCGAGATGATGATGACATTTTTGTAGCTTAGTACCACTGACTAATTAAGTACACAGCTCATTAATTGTACATGCATGAACAAGGAACTTTGTTCATAGTGTATATATGAAGTATACTTAGCTAGCTCCATGCAAAGAGTGAAAATTTAGAGTGTTACATTAGCTAAAAAGAGAAAAAGTGAGAGGCCGGCTAATCACTGTGGAAAATCTACTAGTACTAATAATATCCGCGTGAATTTAATGCAATCTAACCAACTTCTCATCTGTAAAAGTTACATAAATTTAGATGTATTATCAATAGTTTTCGGTGGTCTATTCCCACTCGTTTGTCTCTCTATGTTTGACTTTCAACATCTATATATTCTCATTCATTTTCCAAACTTTTCATCCCACATCTCATTATTATCGCTTCTAGCTAGCTAAAGATAAGGGTCTCACAATTAGAATGGGTACCGGGGAGTTGAGGAGATGGATATTGGTGGTGCAATATGTGGTGGTTTTAGGGTTGATCAGCTTGGGAAATTATGGAGCAAATGCACAACAAGTGCCTTGTTATTTTATATTTGGTGATTCTTTAGTAGATAATGGGAATAACAACAATATTCAGTCATTGGCTAGGGCTAACTACTTACCTTATGGTATTGATTTCCCTGGTGGTCCTACGGGGAGATTTTCCAATGGAAAAACTACAGTTGATGTCATTGGTAAGATCCCATCTCTTTTTTTTCTTGTACGTGTGATATAACGCAGATTCAACAGTCCTTTGCTTTTTGTGTGTGTGTGTGTGACAAAATCTCTAGTTTGGATTGACATGAAGTTAATAACAACACAATTTAAGCTCGGAAAACCTCTTACAAAATGAGTCTATAGGATCCAAATCTATGCAATTATGTCTGTTTTATAACAACATACATAATTTAATTTTTTTTATTACTATTTTTAATGTCGCTGACTCCTTTTATATAATAGGACAAATATTCAAGTGTTATCTTCATCTACGTCTGAAGCACCTTTGTCCCTCTCTAGTTTCAAAAAGATTCTGATAGCTATAGTTGTCATTTTATTCTTCAATTAACATAAATCAAAATCACGATAGTTATTGTTTATTTGTGTCAATTTATCGCCTTAATAAATTTGGCTACATGCCTGGGGACGTCGACAATAAGTATTCCTGTCCTGAAAGTACTACTAAGTCCTAACTCCAACTAAAAATATTCTTTCTTTAAAATCTTTCAGCTACCTAAAAAGAGAATATATAATGTAAGAGCAACCAAATTGTATAACAGTGGTGATTCATATGATAGTAATTGGGAAAACAAAAAGGAAAAGAAAGAAATTATATATTTTGCTGTAAATTTTTCTCTTTAGAGCTTTTGCTAGGAAAAAGTTGTGACTAACTTACTGTGATATGTCTTAAATTTACAGCGGAACAACTGGGCTTCAATGGTTATATTCCACCCTATGCAACTGCTAGGGGTAGAGACATTCTCAGAGGTGTCAATTATGCTTCTGCAGCTGCTGGAATTAGAGATGAAACTGGCAGACAACTGGTACTTTTTATTCTTAAAATTTGTGATGCTTTTCAATTTTTCTTTTCGTCCATTTTTTTTATTCAGTTTGAAAATTGTTGTTTTTATGAAATTTTTATAGGGAGGAAGGATAAGCTTTTCTGGACAAGTGAATAATTACAGAAACACAGTGCAACAAGTAGTGCAAATACTAGGAGATGAAAATGCAGCAGCAGATTATTTGAGCAAGTGCATATACTCTGTTGGATTGGGCAGCAATGACTATCTCAACAATTATTTCATGCCTCTTTATTACCCCACTAGCAGACAGTTCACTCCTGAACAATATGCTAGCGTTCTTATTCAACAATACACCCAGCAACTAAAGGTAAGTTGTATTTTTTATATATATTTATTTACTCCCCCTTTCTGAACAAATAATATAAAAAAACATAAAGTAGAAAGAAAAAAGAGACTCTTGACATTAATAGTATTTGATAATTGTATGTTTTGTGGTCATAGATTTTATACAATAATGGAGCAAGGAAGTTTGCCTTGATTGGAGTGGGCCAAATAGGGTGCAGCCCAAATGCATTGGCCCAGAACAGCCCAGATGGGAGAACCTGTGTACAAAGAATCAATGTAGCAAACCAATTATTCAACAATAAACTAAAGGCACTTGTTGATAACTTGAATAGAAATACACCAGATGCAAAATTCATCTACATTGATGCTTATGGGATTTTCCAAGACTTAATTGATAACCCCTTTGCCTTTGGTAAGCTTTCTCATCTAAGTTTAATAAAACTCACATTACATGACTAATTAGAAAATGATTCACTTTCATGGAATTATAAATATTTCTTTATAAATTAATCTAATCTGAGTCTATTAATTTCAGGACTTAGTGTGACAAATGCTGGATGTTGTGGGGTAGGAAGGAATAATGGCCAGATTACATGTCTTCCTTTCCAAAGACCATGCAGAAATAGAAATCAATATTTATTTTGGGATGCATTTCATCCAACTGAAGCTGCAAATATAGTGGTTGGGAGGAGATCATATAGAGCTCAAAAGCCATCTGATGCATACCCTTTTGATATTAGTCGCCTAGCCCAACTTTAAAGATAGATCGAGATGACAAATCCAGTGTCATCTTCATTTCAAATTAAAAAAATTTCTTGTGGAATTCTCACCATTTATTACATGTAATCGGAAGTGTTTAATCGTTTGCTGAAATGTTGTGTTTCCATTTTCCACTTTCAATGAAAATTTTATTACTATAAGTTAATCATGTGTTGAAATTACATAATTAAGTTTGAAAAGTACTTGTTATGCATCGATCGAGCTAGTAGTCTTGTGGCATAAAGGGTATTTAGTAAAGGTATTTTCATATATGAGCCGTCAGCCATATTACAGGGTGTCTGTCTAGTGTAATTCCCCTATAACTTAAGTCTTTCTTTCAAACCCTTTGCCGAGGTTAGGCAAACAACTATGGTGATGGTTTGTTGCCTCAAAAGCGTATTTTTTATGGTGTTTAGTATGTATTGATCATTTGAGGCCGCAATTAAGGATTTAGTACCTCTTCATTCATAATTTAGGCTTTGATGTACGAGATGTTCAGTATTAATGGGCTAATTTTTAGTTGAAATTGACCTATACCTGCTTGTGATTTGAGGCTATCACTTATGGGGCGCCGAAGGATCTTGGTTGCTTCTTCATGCTTTGTGCTTAATTTGGTAGTAGTATTATATAAAGGTGTTAACTGGACAGGCTGGTCCGAGCTGGACACGAAAAATAAACAGCCCGTCCGATTAGTGGGGCGGGCTGGGTAGTGGGCTGGCTTACCGGGCTGCTAGTGAGTTGAGAATTTTCAGGTTAAATTGGGCCTATCCGGATTCGGGTTTATCGAGTCTGGATCGGGCCAAGTTATTTTTTAAGTGTATTATGTTTTCCTTATTCAATTTAATTGATACTTAAGTGTTTGCAAACTTTAGTTAAGAAAATAAGTATTTTAAGGCATAAAATTAAACTTTTAAAGTTTTAAATTTGAATTTTGAATTTAAAATTTTAAAATTGAAAGTAAGTGGCTACAAAAAATTATTTAATAAGACCAATATATAAAGATCAAATTCCGAAAGCTTTCGTTTTATATTTTTATTGAATAATAAATAATACTTTAAATTAATTTGCAGGTTCTATTTTGATTTTTTTATTTTTGAACTTGCAAATTAAAAATTTACAATAATTATAAAAAATAAGAAAGAGTAAATCACATGCTTTGCATCATTTTTGTAAGTTCATCCATATCAACATGAGGTTCTTGGTTTCCGGCATTGCTTGAATCGGAACCATAAACTATTATATCCCAATTTCTTGGTCGTCCGTTTCATCTACCTCTTCATGCCCTTGATTTCGCCGTTCTGATCTTATCCAATCTCTGAAGCACACTAGAACATCCAAAGCGTTGCTACCCAATGAATGACGTGTATCTCCTAGTTGCTGCCTTGCTTGGCTAAATGCGCTCTCTGATGCAACTGTTGAAATCAGCACATTTAGCACGTCTCGAGCCATGGCCGGAATAACATGAAATTGATTTGAGTTGCTCATCCACCAACCCATCGATAGAAATTCCTGCGGGGCTGTGGTGACTTTTGCAAGTAGAATTGGAGTTTATCAATATTCCTGCTACTGGTTTGTTGATGTTCTCCTACTGTAGACCAAATTAAATAATCTTCAACACCATCATTATCCTCCAAAGCACCGGATGCAGATGTAGAAACTGAACTTGAAGGAATATTTGCATTTACAGCAGAAGAAGCATCAACAATGTCAGCATGATAATTATATAAAGTTTGTAAATATTTATGTAGATCAGAAATACAAGTTTCAACATCAAGGGTTTCAGTTGGTGCAATATCCATATATACATATAAAGCAATGATTAATTGGCGACAAGTGGCCATTTTGATAGAAGGATTTAAAATAGCACCAATTAGGTAAATGGTATGTAACAGTCAAATAATCATTTTCATTAACAGCATGACCAATATCAGAAGTAAGAGAAACTCTACAAGAAAGACTAGCGAACAAATAACAGATATATATCTATATTGTCCAAAAAGCCTAAAGATATTAGCTCTACAAGTACTTCTAGGAATATCTTTAAACAAAGGGTTATAAATTCTTTGAATATAAGTAACAAGATACTTTGAGACAGCAAAACTAAAAGGTAAACAACCTAAAACAATCATTTTAGCTAATTCTTCCTGATATTTCACTATATCGTATTTACCCATTAAACCGCCAGTACCCGGGTTAAGTTCTTTTTGGCCAGATTCTTCATCAACATCCCATGCAACGGGGTGGTTATCTACCATGTACCTACAAAGTTGACCCGTTCCCCTTGCTTACCTCCGGTCTCATATTTATAAACGTCCTTATAAATAATACATCTTACATAATTTTTATTTTCTTTTAGTCTTTCAAAAAAATGCCAACACTTACTTTTTAATCTCCGATTCTTCTTAATAGGGAGGAGAAGCTTACTTGTATTACCATGACCATCACCACTAGTATTTTGACTAGCAGTACCAGATATAGGTGGTGGTGTTTCAAGATTATCAGGTGATTGAATATCATCTAAATTATCATCTATATCATAATTTTCTTGAAGTTGCTCATAATCTACATTTAAATTTTGAGGTGAACTTTAAAAAATATGTGTAAAGCTACTAGAAGAACCAGTACCACCTCTTGATCTTTTAAATTTTTTACTCTTATTAGTGCGAGCATCTAATTTTTGACCATACTTGAATTTTTAACCACATTTTAATATGTAAATACTCTTTAAGTTTAATCTACATATTTTAGCTTTTGTTTCACCTTTTTTTTTTTTTTTTATATGTTTTACTTAAAAAATTAAAAATGGTAAAAAAGAGTCACATTGTCAGTATAAGTTTTTCCTTCATTTACAAAGAAAGAAAAGTTCTTAAAAAAATATAGTTTTATTTAATTTAGTACAATTTTTAAGATTAGATACTTTCAACAAATGAATATTGAGTATGTAATAATTGTACTTTACTATTTTTGATTTAGTAGGAGTAGACTTTATTTTGATTATTTATGTCACGACTCCAAATTCCCTTCGTAGGATGTCGTGATGGCACCTAGTCTCTAAGACTAGGTAAGACTATCAATGCAGAATAACAATAGAAATCTGAAATAAATAAATCTACAAATTCACATAATTATAACTCCCAAAACTTGGTAGAAATAAGTCACAAGCTTTTAAGGATTTATCCTCAATATCTCTATATATCAGAGTCTAAAAAAAATAAGGAAGAAATATAATAAGGATAGAAGGGGACTCTAGAGTCTGCGGACGCTGGCAGATATACCTCGAAGTCTCCTCGTACAGCTGATTCAGTAATGCATGGTCTGATAAGGTGTACTTGGATCTGCACAAAAAGATGTGCAGAAGCGTAGTATGAGTACACCACAACGATATCCAGTAAGTGCCAAGCATAACCTCGGTAGAGTAGTGACGAGGTTAGGTCAGGCCCTACTGGAATAATAAAAGACAGGGAGAAAATTTTAACAATATAATAACAATAATGACAATGGGGATAAATCAAGTAAGTAGTATATCACAATTTAACTACTCAGAATAAGGGCAATTAACACCTCGCAGAAGAAAAATAGAAATTTACAACTTTAAGAAAAACACCAAAAATAACCAAAGACAATGGAGCCATAAAGAAATATCAACAAGGGCACTCCCGAGGTACCGCCTCGTAGTCCCAAATCATAAATAAATTCACAATATCTCATTTCTTTATATCACCGCGGGAGCCTTCACATTAAATTTTAAAGAAAATATTTTTTCCGAAATAGCATCCGCGTTTTAGCCACCCTTATCACACTGCATGACTTTTAAGAGTTCCCCTACTAGCCACACGTATCAAGCCATCCTTATCTCACCGCATGCGTTTCAACACCCAAACCTTATACCACCGCATGCGTATCAATATCACAATATATCACAATTTGCACCTCAAGGGCCCAAATATTTCAACTTGCCAAAATAAATCAACAACAATATTTTTTCACAATAAAGAGCTCACGGCTCATGTCAAATAAATCAACAACAATATGTTCCATAATAAAGAGCTCACGGTTCCATCACAATGAGTACAAAAATCTCACAAAATAATATTTCATAAATTTAACACCTTGTCTAAATATCAAAATTTTAAATGTAAAATATTTTATTTTTTAATAATATTTAAATTAAGAAATCCATCCTTCAAGTAATGCACAAAACAAAAGAAACAGAGTTTCAACTAAACAGGTAAAACACTTAGCAGGAAAAGGTCAGGCAAATTTAAAATACGAAAATATATTAATGATGATGAATATAACAGAATAAAATAATTTAATTAATATGCAACAGTGATCTACACAATTTAAAGACATAATCTTTCACATTTAGCCCGTGTACATACTCATCACCTAGTGTACACGACTTTCAACACATCAATATTATTATATCAATACCAATCCTAAGAAAAATTTCCCCCACACAAGGTTAGACAAGTCATTTACCTCAAACCACGCTCAATCAGTCATGTAGTATGCATTTTCTTCGATTTTTCGACTCTGGTCGTCTCGAATCTAGTCATAATTAATTCGATTCAATCAATACAAATTATAGGAATAAATTTCATATGAAAATATAAATTTTCTAACAAAATCTGAAATTTAACCCAAAAATCACCTGTGGGACCCACGTCTCAGAATCCGATAAAACTCACAAAATCCGACAACCCATTCAATTACAAGTTTAACCATATTAGTTTCACTCAAATCCGACTCCGAATCGACACCAAAATCTCAAAATTTCATTTTATGAGATTTCTAAAAATTTTCCCAAATTTCCATCTCAAAACACTAATTAAATGATGAAAACAATGATATATTCGTGTATATTGACCAAATCCGAGTTATAATCACGTACCCCAATATTTTTCCTTGAAAATCTCTCATAAATCGCCTCTCCCAAAGCTCCAATTTGTCAAAAATAGAAAATGGGACTAAACCCCCGTTTTATAACTTAAAGTCTCTGTCGAGACGCTGCCCTTGATTTCCTGACTTCGATTTCCTGACCTCGATTTCATGACCTCGATTTCCTGACTTCGATTTCCTAACTTTGATTTCGTGACCTCGATTTCGTGACCTCGATTTCATGACCTCGATTTTTGACCTCGATTTTGACCTTGATTTTTTTAACCTCGATTTTTGACAGATGATAGGAAAACCAGATCAGCCAAAAACCAGCAACTCAACTTCAGCAGTCTTCCAACTTTAATTTTTGATCCGTTAACCTTTTGAAACTCACCCGATGCCCTCAGGACCTCAACCAAATACACCAACAAGTCCTAAATAATCATATGAACTTATGTGAAACTTCAAATCACATCAAACTAAAATCATGAATAATACTCCAATTCAAGCTTAATGAAACTAAAAAATTTCAACTTCTACATTCGACGCCGAAACCTATCAAATCAAGTCCGATTGACCTCAAATTTTGTACACATGTCATAAATGACATAACGGAGCTATGAAAATTTTTAGAATTAGATTTCGACCCCGATATCAAAAAGTCAACTCCCTGGTCAAAATTTCCAAAAATTCAACTTTCGCCATTTCAAGCCAAATTTCACTACGGACTTCAAACAAAATTTCCAGACACGCTCCTAAGTCCAAAATTGCCATACGGATCTATTGGAATCAAAATTCCATTCCGGGGTCATTTACACATAAGTCGACATCCCGTCACTATTTGAACTTAAGCTTTAAACCTTGGAACTAAGTGTTCCAATTCATTCCAAAACCTCACTGGACCCGAACTAATTACCCCAGCAAGTCACACAACAACTGTAAAGCATAAATTGAGCAGTAAATGGGGGAAAGGGGTTATAATACTCAAAACGTTCGGACGAGTCGTTACATGCTCCCCCTCTTAAACAAACGTTTGTCCTCGAACGAGTTTAGAATTATACCTGGAGTCTCAAATAGGTATGGATATTTACTCTAAATCTCCCGCTCAGTCTCCCAAGTAGCGTCTCCGTCTGGCTGGCCTCTCCGCTGCACCTTCACTGAAGCTATGTTCTTTGATCTTAGCTTTCTAATCTGTTTGTCCAAAATGGCCACTGGTTCCTCGACATAAGATAGATCCTTGTCCAACTGGACTGAGCTGAAGTCTAACACATGAGATGGATCGTCTAGATACTTCCGGAGCATAGAAACATGGAACACTGGATGAACTGCAGAGAGGCTAGGTGGTAGTGCAAGTCTATAAGACACCTCTCCAACGCTCTCAAGAATCTCAAAAGTCCCAATATACCTAGAGCTCATCTTGCCTTTCTTTCTGAACCTCATAACACCCTTCATAGGCGAAACCCGGAGCAAGACCCGCTCACCAACCATGAATGCAACATCACGAACCTTCCGATCCGCATAACTCTTCTATCTAGATTGGTTTGAACGAAGTCGATCCTGAATCAATTTAACCTTTTCCAAGGCATCCTGAACCAAGTCTGTATCCAATAGCCTAGCCTCGCTCGGTTCGAACCAACCTACTGGAGACCGGCACCGTCTACTATACAAGGTCTTATAGGGAGCCATCTGAATGCTCGACTGGTAGCTGTTGTTGTAAGCAAACTCCGCAAGTGGTAAGAACTAATCCAAGCACCCCAAAATCTATCACATACACACGAAGCATATCCTTCAGTATTTGGATAATGCACTCGGACTATCCATCCGTTTGAGGGTGAAATATTGTACTCAACTCCACACGAGTACCCAACTCTCGTTGTACAGCCCTCTAGAATCGTGATGTAAACTACGTACCCCGATCAGAGATGATTGATACCGGTACGCCATGAAGTATGATAATCTCGCGAATATAGACCTGAGCCAGTTGTTCCGAATAGTAAGTAGTAACTACAAGAATGAAATGGGCTGACTTGGTTAACCTATCCACAATCACCCAAACTGCATCGAACTTCCTCTGAGTCTGTCGGAGCCCAAGAATTAAATCCATAGTGATCCGCTCCAATTTCCATTATGAATCTCTAACTTCTGAAGCAATCCACCCGGTCGTTGATGCTCATACTTCACCTGCTGGCAATTTAGGCACCGAGTTACATATTCCACTATATCTTTCTTCATCCGCCTCTACCAATAGTTTTGTCTCAAGTCCCGATACATCTTTGTAGCACTCGGATGAATGGAGTACCGCGAACTGTGAGTCTTCTGGAGAACCAACTCACGCAAACCATCTACATTAGGTACATATAGCCTGCCCGATCTTCGTAATACACTGTCATCTCCAATAGTGACTTCTTTGGCATCATCGTGCTGAACTGTATCCTTAAGCACATGCAGATGGGGGTCATCATACTGACTCTCCCTGATACGATCATACAGAGAAGACTGAGAAACCACACAAGCCAAAACTCGGCTTGGATCGAAAACATCCAATCTAACAAACTGGTTGGCCAAGGCCTGAACATCCAAGGCTAAAGGCCTCTCTACTACTGGTAAGTATGCTAATCTACCCAAACTCTCCGCCTTACGACTCAAGGCATCGACCACCACATTGGCCTTTCCGGGATGATAGAGAATGATGATATCATAATCCTTAAGCAACTCCAACCACCTCCGCTGCCATAAATTAAGATCCCTCTATTTAAACAGATGTTGTAGACTCTGGTGGTCGGTATAAACCTCACAATGTACACCGTACAAATAAAGCCGCCAAATCTTCAAGGCATGAACAATAGTTGCTAACTTAAGGTTGTGGACCGGATAATTCTTCTCATGTACCTTTAACTGTCTGGACGCATAGGCAATTACCCTACCGTCTTGCATCAATACTGCGCCGAGACCAATATGCGACGCATCATAATACACAGTATATGACCCTGAACCTGTAGGCAATACCAATATTGGGGTTGTAGTCAAAGTTGTTTTGAGCTTTTGAAAGCTCTTCTCACATTCCTCGGTCCACCTGAACGGAGCACCCTTCTGGGTTAATTTGGTCATAGATGCAACAATAGAAGATAAACCCTCTACAAATTGGCGATAATACCTCGCCAAACCAAGAAAACTCCGGATCTCAGTAGCTGATGACGGTCTGGGCCAACTCTGCACTGCTTCAATTTTCTTCGGATCTACTTGGACCCCCTTGTTCGTTACCACATGACCCAAAAATCCTACTGAACCAAGCTAGAATTCACACTTTGAAAATTTTGCATACAACTTCTTTTCACTCAAAGTCTGAAGCACAGTCCTCAGGTGCTGTTCATGATCCTCTCGATTTTGGGAATACACCAGAATGTCGTCAATAAACACAATGACGAAAGAATCAATATAGGGCTGAAATACACTATTCATTAAGTGCATAAATGCTGCTGAGGCATTGTTCAGCCCAAAAGACATCACCAGGAACTCATAATGACCATACCGAGTCCTCAAAGCAGTCTTCAGGATATCTAATTCCCGAATCTTCAACTGATGATAGCCTGAATGCAAGTCAACCTTGTTCAGTTGGCGGTAATCAATACATATCCGCATAGAGCCATCTTTCTTCTTCACAAATAAGACAGGAGCACCCATGGTGATACACTAGGCCGAATGAAGCCCTTTTTAAGTAACTCCAGTAACTGCTCTTTTAATTCTTTCAATTCTATTGGGGCCATACGATATGGTGGAATAGAAATGGGTTGAGTGCCCGGTAACGGATCAATGCCAAAGTCAATATCCCTGTTGGGTGGCATACCTGGAAGATCCGTGGGAAATACATCAGGAAAATCCCTTACTATAGGAACTGACTCCACAGTAGAAGTATCAACACTAATATCTCTAACATAAGCTAGATACGTATCACACCCTTTCTCAACCATTCGTTGAGCCTTAAGAAATGAAACAACCCTGCTAGGAACATAATCCAAGGTACCTTTCCACTCTAGCCGCAGTAGATCTGGCATAGCCAACGTCACCATCTTGGCGTAACAATCAAGGATAGCGTGATAGGGCGACAACCAGTCCATGCCCAAAATAATATCAAAATTCACCATACTGAGCAATAATAAATCAGCTCTGGTCTCAAAACCATAAATAACAATTAAGCATGACTGATACATGCGGTCCACAATAATAGATTCACCCACGAGTGTAGATACATAAACAGAAGAACTCAAAGAATCATAGGATACGCCCAAATACGGGGTAAAATAAGATGACACATAAGAATAAGTGGAGCCTGGATCCAATAAGACTGATGCATCTCTATGACAGACCGGAATAATACCTGTGGTAACAGAATTGGAGGCATCGGCCTCTGTCCTAGCAGGAAGGGCATAATTGGCTTGGTCTCCCCCTCTAGGGCGACCTCTACCTGTCCGACCTCCACCTCTAGCTGGATGTGCAGGTGGAGTAGCAACTGGTGCAGTAATCTTGGCCTGAGAAGCCTGAGGGCCCTGTGGAATGGGTGGGGCCTAAGAAATCTGTGAAGGTGCACCACTCATAAATTTGGGTCAATCCTTCATGATATGACGAGTGTCACCACACTTAAAATAAGCCCTCAGAGGACGTGGCTGCTGGGACTGGCTCGGGCCTGATCGACTAGACTGTCCACTGAAGGCACCCCGTACAGGAGGTACAATAGACACTGGCGGTACATAATATGGAATATGGGGTCTGGGAGTAACCGGAATACCGCTGGAAGCTGGAAGTGTTGAATGAATAGGATGACTCACATAGCCTCTACCATGACGGGCTGCAACTGGGGAACGAGAACTGTTATATGTGCCAAAATCCCGAGGTCTCTTAGATTCCCTCTCTTCTCTCTCCCGAGTCGGCATACCCTCCAATCTCTTAGCAATTGACACCACCTATTGGTATGTGATGTCCATCTCCAGTTCTCGGGCCATACTGAATCTTATACTAGGGGGAGCCCCTCGATAAATCGACAAACCCGCTCTCGAACAGTAGCAACCACGGCTGGTGCATGCATATCCAAATCTCTGAATCGGACCGCATACTCTGACACGGTCATAGCACCCTGGCGCAACTGCTCAAACTCTACGCGCCATGCATCTTTAAGACTCTGAGGAACATACTCCCTCAAGAACATATCTGAATATTGAGTCCAAGTAAGTGAAGTTGCCTCAGCCGGACTATCCAACTCATATGCTCGCCATCACTGGTAGGCCGCTCCTCTAAGTTGGAATGCCGTGAAAGAAACCCCACTGGAATCCAGTATACCTATAGTACGGAAGATACAGTGACATTCCTCAAGAAAACCCTGAGCATCCTTTGAAGCCAAACTACTAAAAGTGGGAGGGTGGTACTTTTTGTACCTCTCGAGCCTGAGTTGCTCCCCCTCCAAAACTGCTGCTCTAGCCTCGGGCCGAACTGGAACAACTGGTTGCACTGGTATAACCTCTGGGCATGTTTAACTTGGGCCCGTGGTTCTGGGGTACGTGAGGCGAGAGTATGTGCTCCTCCCCCGGCCTGAGATGTGGCAGGAGCAAGTGGAATTAACCCTACTTGAACTGGAGTTCCAAACATGCTCAAAAACTGGGCAAGAGTCTCCTGAAGTGCAGGAGTAATAACAGGTGTCTCAGGTGCCTTGTAAAGACCCGGTAGGTCGTTCTGAGAGTTGCAGCCTCGCTTTCTCTATTTTTGCTTATTTATGTGTTGTTCAGCTGTGGTGAGTTGTATCGAGTTGGTAGGTTTGGGTTCGGAGTAGTTTTGGAGTAAAATGAACACTTAGTCTCTTAGTTAGAAAGCTAAGTTAGTAAAGTCAACCGGAAGTTGATTTATGAGTAAATGAATTCGGATGTGGATTTTTACGATTCAGTTAGCTCCGTTGGGTGATTTTAGACTTAGGAGTGTGCCAGAATATAATTTAGAGGTCCATGGTAGAATTGGGCTTGAATTAGCAAAAGTTAGAAATTTGGCGATTTTGATCGGTAGTGGAAAATTAGGTATCGGGGTCGGAATGAAATTCTTAAAGTTGGAGTAGGTTCGTAGTGTCATTTGTGACATGTGTGCAAAATTTGAGGTCATTCGGTCGTGGTTTGATAGGTTTCAGCGTCGTTGGCGAATTTTGGAAGTTTAGAAGCTCTTAGGCTTGAATCCGAGGTTGATTTGATGTTTTGGATGTTCTGGAGGTTCGACAAAGTTCGGGTAGTGATATATGACTTGTTGGAATTATTGGTTAAGGTCCCGAAGGGCTTGTGATGAATTCGGATGGCTAACGGGAAGTTTGAAGTTTGGAAAATACAGCTGGAAACTGCTGGTGTAAGGCTATTAGTGTGGCCGCACCTGCGGATGAGGAGCCGCATGTGCGATGGTCACAGGTGCGTGGGAGGCTCGCAGATGCAGAGATGGAGGCCTGGGGCTTGGTCGCAGATGCAAAGAGAGGATCGCACCTGCGAGCCCGCAGGTGCGAAGCCTGGTCGGTTAAATAGAATGCGCAGGTGCGCACCTGGGACCGCAGATGCGCATATGGGGTCGCAGGTGCGGAATCCCTGGGTAGAACATATATATATATATCACACTTCGCGAATATTTACCCTTTTTCCTCCATTGTTGAACGGGTATTTGAGCTTAGGGAAGTGTTTTCCAAGGGAGAAACAAGAGATATCAGTAAGGTAAGTCGTTTGGGTTTAATTGCATGCGTTTATGATGTTTTTCTACTGATTAGCTATGAAATTAGTAGGGGTTTAGGGTGAAATTGAGGGAGTTAGGGCTTGAGTTTTGGAGAGTTTTAAGTGAGGATTTGAGAGACCAAACAAAGTCCGATTTTGATGAATTTTATATGGTTCGACTCGGGAGAGGACGAGGATTATTATTCTGCCTTTTTTGGCTGGTTTCGAGACGTGGGCCGGGTTTTGGCCGATTTCGGAGTTTTGGCCTATTTATGTAATTTTTATTGTGGAATTCGATTCTTTAGCCTATGTTGATAGTAGTATTCTAATTTTGGTTAGATTCGGAGCTTTTGGAGACCAAGTCCAGAGACGAGGGCATCCCGGAGTAGGATTTTACGTTGTTAAGATAAGTAACAGTTTTAACTCTGTCTTTGAGGATATAAACCCGGAGATTTGACATCACGTGATTGTTTGGAAGTAATACCCATGCTAGGTGATGAGCGTGTGGGTGTGCACCGCGAGGGATTGAGAGTTGGTCCGTCCCGAGAGGTTGTGAGGCCTAATGGCTATTATCTGTGGTTATGTGTTTATTTGTTGTTGAACTTGTTTGCCTTCATGTTAGAGATCATGCTTAGACTTTATTCATGCTCACATTATTTGCACTCAGTCATATATGTTATTGTACATGTTTAACTCAGACCCTATTATTTTGTTGATATGCTGTGTTACTTGACGTAGGTTGTGTTTCCCTTATTTGTTGATGATGGTGAGGCTAGAGAGGTACATGACTGAGTGAGGCCGAGGGCCTGTTGTGAGGTATTTGATTGAGGAACGTGAGTTGTCCGTGCAGATCCAGGTATTGATACCATAGTGTGTGAGTTGTCCGCGTAGCACGTGAGTTGACCGTGCGGATCCAGGGATTGATATTATGGCACGTGAGTTGTTCGTGCAGCACGTGAGTTGTCCGTGCTTAGTGCTTGGGCTTTGGGAGCCCCTCCTGAGTCTGTACACACCCCCAGTGAGCGCATGTAGCTATTGAGTGTTGAGTGTTGAGTGCGAGTGTCATGAGTCGAGTGCTAAGTGATGGAGTGACATTGCTGTGAGGATTCATTGCTTTTGCTGTTGCTGCATTTTTACCTGTTAATTTCTTTGTAACATTTATTGAGTTGATTTAATTTACCTATTTATTTCTGTTTATTTTAAGATTGTGATAAAAAAAATAATTGAATTGTTCTACTTAGCTTGTCACTACTACTCAGTTCCTTAGTTATTTCTGTTACTACTGAGTCGGTTGTACTCACACTACACCCTGCACTTCATGTGCAGATCTAGGTGAGTTAGAGCGCGGCAATCGTGGAGTTCAGGCCGGCTATTGTTGGAGACTGCAAGGTAGTTGCTAGAATCCGCATGACCTTGTTACTCCTTTTATCATTTCTTCTTTTGGACTGTACTGACAGTTAGACAGTTTTATTTCTTAGTTCATAGATTTAGACGCTCATGACTTAGTGACACCCCAATGTTTGAGGCTCGTTTCTGTATTTTCTATAAATATATGTAGAGTTAATTTAGTTTATGAAAAATTCAAATATTGGAAATGTTTTATTAAATTCTTATAATCGATTTAGTAGTAATATTTTGGGAAATAGGCTTGCCTTTTAACACGATAGGCGCCATCACGTCCATGGTTAGATTTTGGGTCGTGATAAGTTGGTATCAGAACCTAGATTACATAGGTCTCATGAGTCATGAGCGGGCTTAGTAGAGTCTTGCTGATCGGTACGGAGACGTCTATACTTATCTTCGAGAGGCTTCAGAAATTTTAGGAATATTTCAGATTCTTGGATTCTTGTCGTGCGTCCTGTGTATTCTAGTAACTAAACATCTGTTATTCATTCTCTCATAGATGGTGAGGACTCGTGCTACCGGCAAGAGGGACAACCACTAGTTTGGTCCGCGAGAGGCTGAGACCACGGTAGAGGCCGTGGTAGGGGCAGATTCATCGCCAACGCAGCAGTTGGGCAGCACCTATAGATCCCCCAGTTATCCCCGCTCAGGACCAGGTCCCGGAGGTAGAGGTTCCGACGGGACCAGATCAGGCACTACTTGTGCCTATTGTGATTCCAGGCCTTCAGGAGGCCCGAGCTCAGATTATGACAGAATTTACTGGTCTTGCTTAGGTGGTCTCTATGTCGACGGTCGCAACCACTTCTCAGGCTGGGGGAGGCACTCAGACTCCCGTTGCTCGCACACTGAGCAGGTTGTTCAGGGACTTCAGATACCGGAGGCACCACCAGCCCAGCCGGTTATAGTTACACATGATTATGTGGTTCCTGTTATGCCTGAGGATGATCATCGTAGGTTGGAGAGGTTTGGGAGACTCCAGCCGCCACCTTTCAGTGGCACAGAGAGAGAGGACGCTCAGGACTTCTTGGACAGGTGTCAGAGGATACTCCGTGCTGCTGGTATTCTGGAGACTTGTGGGGTCTCATTCACTACCTTTTAGTTTTCTGGGGTCTGGGGTTGCACTCAGATGGTGGGAGACTTACGAGAGGCGTAGGCCTGTTGGCGTAACACCCCTTACATGGCAGCAGTTCTCCGTTCTCTTTCTGGAGAAGTTTGTACCTGAGTCCCGCAGAGAGGATCTGCGCAGGCAGTTTGAGCAGCTTCGCAGGGTAAGATGTCTGTTACACAGTATGAGATGCGATTCTCCGAGTTAGCTCGTCATACGGTCTGGTTAGTTCCCACAGGCCGAGAGAGGATCAGGAGGTTTATAGATGGCCTCGGTTTTCAGCTTCAATTGCTTATGACCAGAGAGAGAGTATCTGGCGCTACCTTTGATGAGGTTGTCGACATTGCTCGACAGATTGAGATGGTTCGAGGTCAGGAGAGGGCTAAGAGGGAGGGTAAGAGGCCTCTTAGTCCGGGTGGATTCAGTGGTGCTCCTCAGGGGGGTGAGTTTCAGCAGAGTCAGTCATCATTCAGTGTATTGCCAACGCAGGGTTCTCATTATGCCCCGCCCGCTCAGGTATCATCGGGTAATTCTTTTGGGCACCAGGAGCAGTAGTTTCATTAGAGGAGGGGTTGTTTCGAGTGCGGGGATTTTGGTCACATTGCGAGATATTTCCCTAGGCTATTATAAGGGACTCCACAGCGGAGTACTCGGCTGACGACACCAGCACCAGTTCCTCCACCACCCGCCCACCCAGCTAGAGGTGGAGTTCAACCAGCTAGAGGCGGAGCCCAGTCAGCTATGGGTTGCCCGAGAGGGGGAGGAGATCAGGAGGTGGTCATGCCCGTTTCTATGCCCTCCCAACTAGTCCAGACGCTATTGCTTCAGATGCTGTGATTTCAGGTATGTTCTTTTGTTAGAGTCATTCGAGGACGAACGTTTGTTAAAGAGGGGGAAGATGTAACGATCCAGTCGGTCGTTCTGAGAGTTGTAGCCCCATTTTTCCCATTTATACTTATTTATGTGTTGTTCAGCTGTGGGGAGTTGTATCGAGTTGGTAGGTTTGGGTTCAGAGTAGTTTTAGAGTGAAATGAACACTTAGTCTCTTAGTTAGAAAGCTAAGTTAGAAAAGTCAACCGAAAGTTGACTTATGAGTAAACGAATTCGGATGTGGATTTTTACGATTCAGTTAGCTTTGTTGGGTGAGTTTAGACTTAGGAGTGTGTCCGGAATGTAATTTGGAGGTCCGTGGTAGAATTGGGCTTGAATTGGCAAAAGTTAGAAATTTTACGATTTTGATCGGCAGTGGAAAATTAGGTATCGGGGTGGGAATGGAATTCCAGAAGTTAGAGTAGGTTCGTAGTGTCATTTGTGAAGTGTGTGCAAAATTTGAGGTTATTCAGACGTGGTTTGATAGGTTTCGGCGTCGTTGGCGAATTTTGGAAGTTTAGAAGCTCTTAGGCTTGAATCTGAGGTTGATTTGGTATTTTGGTGTTGTTTTGGGTGTTCCGGAGGTTTGACTAAGTTCAGGTAGTGATATATGACTTGGTGGAATTATTGGTTGAGGTCTTGAAGGGCTCGGGATGAATTTAGATGGCTAACGGGAAGTTTGGAGTTTGGAAAATGCAGTTGAAAGCTGCTGGTGTGGCCACACCTGCGGATGGGGAGCCGCAGGTGCGATGGTCGCAGGTGCGTGGGAGGCTCGCAGATGCGGAGATGGAGGCCTGGGGCTTGGTCGCAGATGCGAAGAGAGGATCGCACCTGCGAGCCCGCAGGTGCGAAGCCTGGTCGGTTAAGTGGAATGCGCAGGTGCACACCTGGGACCGCAGATGTGGAAGCGCAGATGCGCATATGAGGTCGCAGGTGCGGAACCCCTAGGCAGAACATATATATATGACACTTTGCGAATGTTTGCCCTTTTTCCTCCATTATTGAACGGGGTTTTGAGCTTAGGGCAGTGTTTTCCAAGGGAGAAACAAGAGATATCAGTGAGTTAAGTCGTTTGGGTTTAATTGCACGTGTTTATGATGTTTTTCCAGTGATTAGCTATGAAATTAGTAGGGGTTTAGGGTGAAATTGAGGGAGTTAGGGCTTGAGTTTTGGAGAGTTTTAAGTGAGGATTTGAGGGACCAAATAGAGTCCAATTTTGATGAATTTTATATGGTTAGACTCAGGAGAGGACGAGGATTATTATTCTGTCATTTTTGGTTGGTTTCTAGACGTAGGCCCGGGGGCGGGGTTTTGGCCATTTTCAGAGTTTTGGCCTATTTATGTAATTTTTATTGTGGAATTCGATTCTTTAGCCTATGTTGATAGTAGTATTCTGATGGTAAGCACCCTCCACTTCCAACCAAGAGGTTGTGAGTTCGAGTCACCCCAAGAGCAAGGTGGGGAGTTCTTGGAGGGAAGGATGCCGAGGGTCATTTGGAAACAGCCTCTCTACCCCAGGGTAGGGGTAAGGTCTGCGTACACACTACCCTCCCCAGACCCCACTAGTGGGATTATACTGGGTTGTTGTTGTTGTCGGTTGTACTCACACTACACCCTGCACTTTATGTGCAGATCCAGGTGAATAAGAGTGCGGCGATCGTTGAGTTCAGGCCGGCTATTGTTGGAGACTGCAAGGTAGCTGCTAGCATCCACAAGACCTTGTTACTCCTTTTATCATTTCTTCTTTTGGACTGTATTGACAGTTAGACAGTTTTATTTCTTAGTTCATAGATTTAAACGCTCATGACTTAGTGACACCCCGATATTTGGGGCTCGTTTCCATATTTTCTATAATTATATTTAGAGTTGATTTAGTTTATGAAAAATTCAAATGTTGGAAATGTTTTATTAAATTCTTATAATCGATTTAGTAGTAATATTTTGGAAAATAGACTTGCCTTGTAACACGATAGGCGGCATCACGACCATGGTTAGATTTTAGATCGTGACATGCCTGTTTTCCAACTAGAGCTACTGGTGGTTCCTCTGCAGCAGCTCGTGCGGGTGCTATGGGTGCACCATGTGGTCTTCCTCGGCCTCTGACTCAGCCTCTTCCCCAGCCCCGTCCTCTTGCGGCTCCAAAAGGGGGTGCGGGTGTCTGATCATCGGATTCAGTTGTGCATGTCCTCACCATCTGTGAGATAATAGAAAGACAATGGTTTAGAATTTCGAAGTCAATAAATGCGCACGATAAATAATCAAAGAAGTGAACATTTTCCTAACAGTTATATAGCCTCCCGAAGATAAGTACAGACGTCTCCGTACTGATCCGCGAGACTCTACTAAACCTGCTTGTGACTCACAATACCTATGAACCTAGAGCTCTAATACAAACTTGTAACGACCCTAAATTCCCTCTGTAGGATGTCGTGATGGCACCTAGTCTCTAAGATTAGATAAGACTATCAATGTGGAATAACAATAGAAATCTGAAATAAATAAAGCTTCAAATTCACATAATTACAACTCCCAAAATCCGGTAGAAATAAGTCACAAACTTCTAAGGATTTATCCTCAATATCTCTATATATCAGAGTCTAAAGAAAATAAGGAAGAAACATAATAAGGATAGAAGGGGACTCCAGAGTCTGCGGACGCTGGCAGATATACCTCGAAGTTTCCTCGTACAGCTAATTCACTGATGCCTGGTCTGATAAGATGTATCTGGATCTGTACAAAACGATGTGCAGAAGCGTAGTATGAGTACACCGCAGCGGTACCCAGTAATTGTCAAGCCTAACCTCGGTAGAGTAGTGACGTGGTTAGATCAGGCCCTACTGAAATAATAAAACAGGGAGAAAAGTTTAACAATATAATAAAAATAATGACAATGGGGATAAATCAATTAAGTAGTATGTCACAATTTAACTACACGGAATAAGGGCAATTAACACATCGCAGAAGGAAAACAGAAATTTACAACTTTAAGAAAAATACCAAAAATAACCAAAGACAATGCAACCATAAAGAAACATCAATAAGGGCACTCCCGAGGTATCGCCTCGTAGTCCCAAATTTATAAATAAATTCACAATATCTCATTTCTTTATATCACCGCGGGAGCCTTCATATTAAATTTTAAAGAAAACATTTTTCCGAAATAACATCCCGCGTTTTAGCCACCCTTATCACGCCGCATGACTTTTAGTAGTTCCTTTATTAGCCACGCGTATCAAGCCACCCTTATCTCACCGCATGCATTTCCACACCTAGAGCTTATACCACCGCATGCGTATCAATATCACAATATATCACAATTTGCACCTCAAGTGCCCAAATATTTCAACTTGCCAAAAGAAATCAACAATAATATTTTTCCACAATAAAGAGCTCACGGCTCATGTCAAAATAAATCAACAATAATATTTTCCATAATAAAGAGTTCACGGCTCCATCACAATGAGTACAAAAATCTCACAAAATAATATTTCATAAATTTAACACCTTGTCTAAATATCAAAATTTTAAACGTAAAATACTTCATTTTTAATAGTATTTAAATTAATAAATTCATCCTTCAAGTAATGCACACAACAAAAGAAACATAGTTTTAACTAAACAGGTAAAACACTTAGCAGGAAAAGGTCAGGCAAATTTAAAATACGAAAATATATTAATGATGATGAATATAACAAAATAAAATAATTTAATTAATATGCAACAGTGATCTACACAATTTAAAAAAATAATCTTTCACATTTAGCCCGTGTACACACTCGTCACCTCGTGTACACGACTTTTAACACATCAACATTTTCATATCAATACCAGTCCTAAGGAAAATTCCCCCCACACAAAGTTAGACAAGTCACTTACCTCAAACCACGCTCAATCAGTCAAGTAGTATGCCTTTTCTTCGATTTTTCGACTTCGATCGGCTCGAATCTAGTTATAATTAATTCGATTCAATCAATACAAATTATAGGAATAAATTCCATATGAAAATACAAATTTTCTAACAAAATCCGAAATTTAACCCAAAAATTGCTTGTGGGGCCCACATCTCGGAATCCGACGAAACTAACAAAATCTGATAACTCATTTAATTACGAGTCTAACCATACTAATTTCACTCAAATCGGACTCCGAAATCTCAAAAAATCATTTTATGAGATTTCTAAAAAACTTTCCAAATTTCCATCACAAAACACTAATTAAATGATGAAAACAATGATATATTCGTGTGTATTGACCAAATCTGAGTTACAATCACTTACCCCAATATTTTTTCTTGAAAATCTCTCAAAAATCGCCTCTCCCAAAGCTCTAATTTGTCAATGGAAAATGGGACAAAACCCCTGTTTTATAACTTAAAGTCTCTGTCCAGGCGCGCCCTGAGTTCGATTTCCTGATTTCGATTTCATGATCTCAATTTTCTGACTTCAATTTCCTGACCTCGATTTTCTGACCTCGGCTTCATGACCTCGATTTCCTGACCTCGATTCCCTAATCTTGATTTCCTGATCTCGATTTCCTGACCTCGATTTCCTGTCTTCGATTTTCTGACCTCGATTTCCTGACTTCGGTTTCCTGACTTCGATTTCGTGACCTCAATTTCATGACCTCGATTTCCTGACTTCGATTTCCTGACTTCGATCAGGCAATCGAAGTCAGGAAAGGTGATCAGGCAGGATATGGCGAAGCTCCAGATTTCTGAGGACATGACACTTGATAGGAAGATGTGGAGGTCGAGTATTAGGGTTGTAGGTTAGGAGGTAGTTGAGTCGTGCCTTACTTCGTACCATTGTGGGACTAGCCATTTAGGGGTTTTGTCTAAGATAGCTAGTTCCAATATTGTGACTTACTATTTTGCTTTTTAGTGTATGTCCTATTTACTAGCTATCTCTTTTGCTTTGCATCTTTCCTATGGATTTCACGGTGTTCTTATTTTTCTTATGATTGTTGTGGCGGTACTAATATTGTCTCCCTTCCCTTTGTCTCCCCTCTC